>JAJOZX010005600.1:35000-140000 GCA_023014485.1 Bathynomus jamesi
TGCCCGGGTAGGTTAATTGTACGCCCTTGACGATTGGTTAGGTTAAGTCGTGATATTTTCGTTAAAGCTAACAAAAATATCACGACTTAACCTAACCAATCGTCAAGGGCGAACAGATGACCTAACCTGACATTCAATGAACCTAACCGGGTACTCAATAATTTTACCATAGGTTTCGATATATATATATATATATATATACACACACACGTAATGACGTAATGATCTTGATGACGCCATTTAATTTTTTAAAATTAATTATTTAATTTATTAACAGCCAGGTGCACAACCTCGGGACCTAATCCATATGTGTGTGAAGTTTCATGTTTGTAACTGCTTCCATTTTGGAGTTATGGCTGAAACACACACACACACACACACACACACACACACACACGTCCTTTTATTATTATTAAGATTAATTACTTAGGGTTGCCATTTAGAAATATACTATAATTAATTATATGTCCCTGGTACATGACTATTATTTAATAAACCTACACTTGATTTTAAGAAGTTACATCACTCTTACACTTTCCTTATCAGTTTAACTTCCAGCCATGATAGAATAAACATTTTTTTGAAGCATTCATAAAAATTATAGTAGGTACAGTTATGGTAGGTATGGTTGTACAGTTGCGTATTATTTTTTTATAAAAATTAAAAATTTAAAAAAAACAACAGATTTTTAGTAAGTTTTGAATTTCCTTTTTAATTTTTTTTGTTTTAGTTTGATTTGTTTTCGAGGACAGGGTCGGGGCGAGAAAACATGAAAAAAGGAACCCACAAGCATTTGTATAAAATTGGTGCCTATTGTAAAGTTGTAAATTTCGGCGAATATTTTCTCCAGCTGTACAGTTATATATAAATGCATTCAGCATTGAAATAAATGTTTGTAGTATTTTGAGTTTTTAATCATAGTAAAGTTTAATTCATACAAGGATTATTTACATACAATGTTCTAAAAATAAAGTTTTCTCTAGCACTCTTCTTGAAGTATGTAAACCACTCGCCATTCTCAGAAAAGTTAAAAAGTAGGGTTTTTTTCTGTATTTTTTACAAATTGATACTCAAAATTCTAATTAGCGACTCCTAGTTTGCAAGGACGAGAAAGAAAAAGTTTTAAAGTTTTTTGAGAAGATCTTTCATGAGTCACGAACTCTCCTACCTGCTCTGGTTTAACTTCCAAAAAGAGAATATGTTCACGTATATTTAAATATTAAAGTAGGTATAAAATACGGCTTTTATTTGGCGTTTTATACTGAAAGATTTTTACAAGATCGAATTTATAAGATTGCTGGTGTAATCCTAATTGGAAAGAATTTATTTTATTTTATAGTACACTAATTACAAAAGAAGGTAATATCCCTGTTCAGTATTTGCTTATGAGTATTATGGCTAAATTTCCTCGTAGCAGGTAAATTAAAACTCTCTTAACTCGTTGATTGACGTAAATTTCAAAGGAACTTTCACTTCACTGCCCCTGTAATCGGGATTATAAGCATGTCTTTAAGAGCAACATAAAGCATTTACAAAATTTGTGAGCACATCAACATTTCGAAACGAAAGTCATTCATGCTTTGGGAAAAGCAAATCATAAGGTAAGATCCTGAATTTCTTCAATGAGCAGACCGCACGCGGCTCCAATCTCATTCCAGTATTTTATGTTTCACTTCAAGGACATAAAAACTCCATCAAAGGGAATAGGATAATGCTTATCAGGACATAATGGCGGGAAAAAAAACGGGGAACAACCTTTGCGGGTATCTTTCATGTTTCAGTAGCATAAAAAGTAAAAATATTTTTATACTGAATCTCGGAAGGCGATAATTTAAAAAATACATGTTAATTCCTAATGTTTATTAAACATTCACATTATGATGATTTAAAATTCATCAGACAGTACATTATTTAATGTACAGGGTATCCAGAAAAGCCTCCGACCCCAAATTTATCAGATTTTTGTGTTAAACTTTCGTACTGCATTATTCTAGGCTAGGGGTGGCAAACCTTTTTACAGTCGCGTGCCAAAAAAAACATGTAAACCATAAAAAAAAAAATTCGCGTGCCCACCAAAGTTTATATTATATTACACCAAATTCTAAACATTAAGTTTATTATTTTTTTACTCATTTTTTGGATAACAATTTCTATGAATGTATAAAACCCGCAAATTTGATCGCGTACCCAAATGGGCACGTGCCATAGATTCGCCACCACTGTAATCGAGCTATTTGCAGCTTATAGGCTAGGCATCATCATCCTATTTAGGCTAGTTAGTAGGTTAAGCGCCATAATCTGTTGTTGGTATTTTTGGGGAGATTCGTTTAAAGAAAATCGATTTTTTTTTTTTTTTAATTTTAATGTTGCTGAAAAATAATTTGGTTTAAAATATAAACTAGAAAAGATCAAACAAGTTGATTTCAGTAAAATAATGCCGGCCACATTATGAAAATAATCTAAAAAAAAAAAAAGCATTAGTAACGGACTTGGGTAGAAATACAGAAACTGCTAAGCGTTTGCGCCAAAATGTGATCGCTTTCTATCGTTTCGTTTGGGCAAAAAATGGAACCTTTCGATTGCACTAATTTTATTAAGCTCGAAAATGTACTTGAGAGTTCAACTAAGCTAACTTACCAAACCTAAACTAACCTTTTCTAATATAGAAGTAAAAGGATATCTCTTTCATAAATACATGCAAAACTTCACTTTTACGTGGAAGTCGAAATGTGACAATAAAACCCAAATATAAAACGATACAAAACGAACACATTTTGGATCATAAGTTAATTCACTGATCAACAAAGTTTTTGTCACAGAGATATTTTTACTTGAACTATGTGTAATTTTTTACGTTGATTACGAAAATGTAAACAGAATTTTTCTATCACCCGCAGTTTTAGAGTGACACACGAATTTACATTACTTAGGATTTGAGTGAGAATAAGAAGGGGGCGGGGTCTGCCCTTTCCTCTTCCTCTGATTATAAGTTGCTACACGTCACTGTTGACTTTGATTTGTCAGTTACTCATTTGATTTCACTCAGTGAACATCGTGCATTTTATTCGTGATTTTCCTTAATCATTTTTTGTGTCAGTGCGTTCGTATTGTTTCATGACAGAATGCACGCAAGTGTGTCAACCATCCAAACTGTTTCTGTTATGTGTGCAGAGAGTTAACACTTAAATTTCAAAGGCGAAATTTCACCCCTCTAGTCAAAAAAGCACACGAACTTTATTTTGGTTGCAAGGTAGGGGATCAGAACAAGACGTGGGCACGTCATATATGCTGTATTACGTGTTTAAGACTTCTGACAGGCTGGCTAAATGGGTCTCGTCAAATGCCGTTTGCTGTTCCGATGATATGGAGAGCCGAAAGACCATTCAACGGATTGTTATTTCTGCTTAACAAATATACTAGGCATTACTGCGAAATCTAAACATATGGTACAATACCCAAATTTACCCTCAGCCACAAGGCCTGTTTTACATAATAAACATTTGCCAGTACCAAGGCCACCGGAAACGTGGAGTTTAGATGATGAAAATGGAAATGATGTACAATGGTAATGACGAAGCTCAACATGGTTTACTGACGGACGATGTTGATCCAATGTTTGAACCATCTTGTTCATCGACAGAGCCTCACTTAATATCTCAAGCAGACTTGAGCGAGCTTGTCTCTGATCTGAAATTGTCAAAAGATCAATCCGAACTTTCGGCTTCCAGGTTGAAAGGTTGGAATCTTCAAGAAAAAGGCACTAAGATATCTTTTTACCACGAGCATCAAAGAAACTTTCTACCCTCTCATGAATACCCTTGGCCAACAACATGATCCAAACGAATGGCGCCTATTTATTGATTCCTCGAAGCTGAGTTTAAAAACTGTTACTCCATAATGGAAATAAATACCCTTCAGTTCCAATAGCACATGCCGTACATATGAAGGAATCATACGACAATATGCACCTGCTTGTGAAACATATCCAATATGATAAATACTCTTGGCATATCTGTGGAGACTTGAAAGTGATTGCACTTCTTGGTTTACAACTGGGTTATACGAAATTCTGTTGTTTCCTCTGTGAATGTGACAGCAGAGCACGGGAAAGCCATTACTCAAAGAAGCAATGGCCACTTCGACAAGCGTTGATTCCAGGGCATAAAAATCTCACCAGTTCACCTCTGCTTAATCCAAAAGAGTTATTTGCCACCACTACATATTAAACTTGGTTTAATGGAAAATTTTGTTAAGGCTATGGATCAAAATGGCAGGAGGGGGGATCTCTACTTGAAACAGACATTTCCGAGGATCAGCGAGGTCAAAATCAAAGAAGGGATATTTGTGGTCCCGCAAAGTAGAGAAATCATGAGAGACAGCGCGTTTGATGAAACTCTGAGTGAAGTTGAAGGAGCAGCTTGGAGAGCATTTAAAGTAGTGAACACAAATTTCCTCGGAAACTTCAAGGCCAAAAATTAAGAGTCACTTGTTGAACTTCTCAAGGCCTACAAAGACGTGGGGTGCAACATGTCGTTGAAAATTCATTTTCTTGACTCACATCTCGACTTCTTCCCAACAAACTTAGGCGATGTTAGTGATGAGCATGGGGAACGCTTTCATCAACAAATATCCACGATGGAGAAGCGATACCAGGGCAACTGGAGCCCCAGCATGTTGGATGACTACTGCTGGACATTGTCAAGGGATGGCCCAGAGGCGAAATACAAGCGTAAATCATCAGTAGCCACATTTTAGGTGAATTCAATATGCATTTTCTACTTTGATATTGCTATTACGCCTATAAATTAGTTCAAATGTCATTTTCGATTCACTCAATATTGGTGGGTGATAGAAAAATTTTGAGGCCATTTTTTAACTCAACGATAAAAAACCTATAAGATCCACCCATTTTTGTTCATGTGACAAATAAAAAGTTTTTTTTGTCATCCAGTGGATCGACAGAAACGTATGCGGACCAAAGAGAGCGAATTAACTGGTAACCCCTGCTGTGGGGCTGAGACAGGGAATTATTAATGACAGACTTAACATTAATATAAAATCTTTAAAAATTTTACATCCATGCTGGATATTTTTTGTTTTTATAACAGTCAGCAAGTATTTTGTTGACTCTATACCTCTCTATATTTTTTATGTGAAATATAAAAAAAGCTGAAAGTAATTATTAAGCCTATACTGTTATAGGTCTAAATTTAATTCAAAGAAAATCTCTCTTGCGTATTTGAACTATAAATACAGAATATTCTTTTGTTTTTACAACAGATAACAAATAATTTGTTGAAACTATATACGGGGTGTTTCAGGTCGACCCTAGAAATATGGAAATTGGCGGAATTTGTAGTTTGTATTTGGTGTTTGGTATTTGGTACTTTCCCTATTTCTAGGGTCGACCTGAAACACCCTTATTTATTATCTCTGCAAATGGATTTTTATTGCATATAGCAAAAAAAGTTGTTCTTTTTGCAGCACTACGTGCAGTATTTGCTAACCTGCACGTATTTGCTAACCTGCACGTATTTGCTAACCTGTACGTATTTGCTAACCTGTACGTATTTGCTAACCTGTATGTATTTGCTAACTTGTACGTATTTACTTGAGACAATTTTTTTTTTTTTATTTCAATTTTAATGAAACGTAAATTACAGGTTGTTTTAAAAGCTTTCTCTCTCTTTCTCCTCTTATATCGAAATCCTTCGTAATCCTTTTGAGAGATCGAAGACTTTCAACTGATTCCAATATCTCGTAAGCGATTAATAGCAATTGCTTTTCTTAAGTGTAAAACTCTCTCTCTCTCTCTCTCTCTCTCTCTCTCTCTCTCTCTCTCTCTCTCTCGCGCGCTACGAAGTCTTCGAAAGCGGAAAAAACGCTTAAGAAATAAAACTTATGAAATAGATAAGAAGAGGAAAGGAGGAGGCAAGCAATAAACTACGGAAATCAAATTAGGGTGAATCCTTTCCTGATAATCTAAAATAGGATTTTTATTATTTTTTTTTTCTTTTTTACTGAAAGATGTCAACAATTAATCTTCGGATGATAAGAAAAATAATTGCAAAAAGGTGTTTCCTTTTATATATATATATATATATATATATATATATATATATATATATATATATATATATATATATATATATATATATATATATTCAAACTGCAGTAATTGGGAGTGCGGTAAAAAATATTCGGCAAAAATAATGTTCGCTTAACTTTTTTGGTCTTGAATAACATGTGATAAATGAAAATGCTAAAAAACAAAAGATAAAAGAAAGGGTGATCGAGTTATACAACGAAATTATATATATATAATATATATATATATATATATATGGGATGAATTTCACAATTAAACACGTGAAATGAATGAATGATGCAAACCGACAAGGAAAAAGAAAAATTATTCCAAGCCCTTTCGTCTCCTTGTGGGTTTGTATCATATATATAATATATATATATATATATATATATATATATATATATATATATATATATATGCTAAACTTGCGTGTAAGTTGGCTGGAAGTGTTTCCCACTTTCATTGTCTCCTTGTCATTAGAATGACGTTTATAAAGGCGATAATCACGTAGTTGCTATTCTGTGCTTTCTTCGAACGATCCTCAGTTGGTTGAAATGTGACTTAAAGTTTAAATCCCTTTATATAAATGTTGATGAGTTGCTGTACTTTTTTCACCTTTGTTTTCACGTCGGAACGAATCTCTGCTTATGATCTTTTGATTGTCTTCTGAACCGCAATAAGATAATAAAGCCTGTACGATTTTTAAAGGGGATTTGCGGTTGTTTCAAGTCGGAGTCTCTATAATAGCACATCGAAAATCGTAAGGCGTAGAGCAAATGGTCGATACGTAATTTTGTTTAGTGATCGGGTCTCTTCCCAATTTCACTTCTCATCCAAGAATAAGAAATTCGAAAAGAATAATTTCAAAGGAGGCGCTTCTCAAATTTATTCATTTCTAGTCCCACTATAGGGTTTCTACTTCGAGTATTCCCCATTGAGAAGTAATGCAATGAGCGTCCCAAAATTCCCTAAAGTGATATTTATGATCAGTGAATAAATAAACAGCATGCGGTTAATTTTTAAACAGACCTCTTATTAAAACAGCTCAAATCTCATCCATTTGCCAAAACTGGAATAATTCCAGTCGTTGTAGATAATGCAGCTTCAATATTCAAAGATCATGCTGTCAATATGTTTAGCAGGAATTTCTAAATCTTGTTTGTGTTGTGGACGAAAAATTTTGGCCATTTTTTTTTTATATGTAAACCAACACCTGTACTGATTTGGCAAATAAAATGTTTGACAGCATACACAAAGTCGGTTATTGCTATGTATTCTTACAGCGCTCAATTCTCATAAAATAAAGCGTATGAAGCTGTATTCTCCAAATATATGTCACTGAAATAACGTTCATATGACACCTTCATTTGCAATTTATTATAATAATGGCTGCATGTTGCATATCCATCAAGATGAACGGTGATTTTTATTTTAGAACCTTCATAAATCTTGGTTAAAATGAAGGAAGAATAGCAAGGGATTCACAAAAATGTGAAACACTCTCTCTCTCTCTCTCTCTCTCTCTCTCTCTCTCTCTCTCTCTCTCTCTCTCTTCATTAATTTTTTTACTAATAATAATAATAATGATAATAATAATTACATTTAAAAATTATTTTTTTAGGTGAAAGTTTTCCGGGGCTGTCGTTGGACGAAGAATTTATCATCATTTTTTATGAAATAATTTTTTGGTGTGGTGTGAAACGGCGTCGGACGTTCTTATTCATTATTTCATAAATTTCCATGTTTTGTGAACGTGACTTTCGTGCCCACAAAAGGGTAAAGAGGTAAATAGAAACTTAAAATTAATGAACGTTTATCCTACCCGTAAATGATACCTATTAAGGTGATTTAATAATATATATATATATTATATAATATATATATATATATATATACACACACACACACACACAATGGAAATTTAATTATGGTTTTTTTGCCTATATCCATCAAAATAAAAAAAAGAAGATGAAGATTCTTAATTGTGTTTGGTAATTTTTGAACGATTTTGAAATATTTTTGAACGTTTTTGAAATGTTTACGTTCCGAAAAGAAAAAAAGAAAAATACTTTCAATAAATTGCGAAGAAATCTTTTGAGAAATTGAGATCGTGAAGTAGAAAATAAGAGCGAAAATCACTGCTAGAAAAACGAGGAAAACAAAGAGGAAGAAGATTAGCGGACAGGAAGAGTCCATTCAAATAAGAAAGAATTTTATGCTTCCTCTTAATGTTACGTCATTATTATAATATTTACAATTTCAGTAAAGACAAAGAAATAGATTATCATACGAGAAACTTATATATATATATGCTGCAAACCCACAAGGAAAAAGAAAAACGATTCCAAGGCCTTTCGTGTATTCAGAGCTACACCTCGTTAGTCATTCCCTGACGAGGTGTATCTCTGAATACACGAAAGGCCTTGGAATCGTTTTTCTTTTTCCTTGTGAGTTTGCAGCATTCATTCATTTCACGTGTTTAATTGTGAAATTCATCCCATATATATATATATATATATATATACACTGTATATACACAAGGTGCTTCATAACATGTGGGACGCACTTTCAAGATGGATTCAGGACCTGAAAATAATGAAAAAGTTATATAAACATATGCCCGAAATCGCTTTGTTTCCGAGTTACAGCCCGTTTTGTGTTCCAGCAATTCTTTCCGCAAACTGTTTACGAACACTGCTTGCCGACAATGTTTGTGAGTGTGTGCGAGACTTATTTCATGTATGGCCTTGCCGATTGTAATGTTTCGTTCACTCTGACATGTTTCAATATCGTTGAGTGTAGAGCCGTTAGTCAGTCAGAGGTGCATCGCGGTGTTTCACTGTTCGTATTCGTAACTTCTTACCGTGAATAAGTGCAGTCCAGTGACCTTAAAAGTTTTTGTGCTATTCAGTGATGTGTGCATTTGAAGTGAGAATGGAGGCTTATTCAAACAGAGAAATGGCAGACATGCATCTCATGTATGGACTTGCCGAGTGTAATGCGGCTGCAGCAAGACGTCTGAATGCGGAAAGGTTTCCGAGTC
Source organism: Bathynomus jamesi (assembly GCA_023014485.1). Taxonomy (NCBI): domain Eukaryota; kingdom Metazoa; phylum Arthropoda; class Malacostraca; order Isopoda; family Cirolanidae; genus Bathynomus; species Bathynomus jamesi. Next base: position 44,135 of record JAJOZX010005600.1, read on the forward strand.
GCCGTCTGCCAGATAAGAAGACCTTTCAGAGAATAGATGAGCGTCTTGGTGATACAGGATCATTCAACAAGCGAGTTTCAGATGGTGGTAGACCAATCAGCGCCAGAACTGTTGAGTTGGAGGAGCGGGTCCTGAATCGCGTGGAGGAACATCCTCGTGTCAGCACCCGAAGGATAGCAGCAGCAGAGGGTGTAAGATACACAACTGTGTGGAGAATTTTACGGGAACAACAGCTTTACCCATATCACATTCAGAGAGTACAAGGCCTTACTGAAGCTGATTTCCCACCACGAGAGGCTTTTTGTACTTAGTTCCTTCAACAGTGTGCTCGCGATCCCCTTTTTCTATCCTGCGTGTTGTTTTCTGATGAGGCTGATACTTGTTGGAACACATAACGGGCTGTAACTCGGAAACAAAGCGATTTCGGGCATATATATATATGTGTGTGTGTGTGTGGTGTGTGTGTGTGTGTGTGTGTATGTGTGTTTTCCGTGATTTTAACAATTTATATTTTACAATGTACAAGAGATAATATTATTTGGGTTTTTTTTTTTAAAGCACAGTGACTTACGTTTTAATGGCAGCGTCTGGATTCCGACGTGCATATGCTACAATAAGACTCACGCGCACTGGACTCTGACACGTGACGTTAAGTGTAATGGCGACCGTACAAGAGAAAGCACAATGCGTGTTGTGGTTACTCGAATTTAAATCGGTTATATCACTGTTGAACGTTAACTTTCAGCGTGTGTGTGTGTGTGTGTGTGTGAGTGTGAGAGAAAGAACCTCCAACTGATAAAATACTCACAATGTGACATAAACAGTTCAAGAAAACCTTGAATGTCTTGCCAAAGAAATCATTCTATGATGTAGCTACAAACTGGCTATTCTTAAATCAACAGTTCCCAAACTCTTGTACAATCGTCTTCGCCTACACGCTTATAAACTTTAATTTGTGCAGGAAACAGATTTCAGCAACTATGAACACAGTGTCTGCCGAATTATACAGGTGTGGATTGAAATAAAGTATCGATTAGACGTTTGCAGAGCCTCCAACGGGGCACATAAATAGATTTACGAATAAACTTGCGTAAAACTTGATGTGTTTGTTTTTAAAAAAAAATTGCACCGTTTATTTTCTTTCCATCATGAAATATAGCTTCTTAAAATAAGGGAGGACATTTATGGAAGCCTCAAACCCTGTATACAGTATATATATATATATATATATATATATATATATTTTTTTTCTGGGTTAGGTTAAGTTAGGTTAATAAGAGTGTCAATACAATGTCCTGTCAACGAACTGTCTATAGGTCCGTGGTGAAACTACAATACCATTCTTCGTTCGATCACCGAAGTTAAGCGACACAGGGCGACAGGTGGCAGTTAGATCGGGAACAGTCATCTACATCCAGATGATGTAGTGACCCGTGGTTCGAATTGTACGTTAAGCTGTGCGTCCGTTCTTTCATATAACCCTCATGAATTCAAGCATGTTAGTACAGTTTAGATATTGCAATTAAAACACAAACACACACACACACACACACACACACATATATATATATATATATATATATATATATATATATATATATATATATTATATTTATCCAAAAATGTGTATTTTTCTAGGACTATTTACATTGTACAATTTACATTTACATTATAAACAAGAGAATTACGTTCAAATTTGAACATAAAATAAAACTTTGTTTCATTCTCAGCGGAAAATCCCTGAATCTAAAAAATTTAAGAACGTTCATGTATTCATTAATTAAATACATGAAAATGCATCATCATTATTATTATTCCGAACGTACAGTTTCCGAAAAAGTTCGCTGAGAAACAAAACTTCAAAAAAAAAAAGCACAAAAATTACTAATTGGTGTTTTTATTTGGTTTTTATTCTTTTTGGGGGTAATAATAAAATTTCAGAAACAAAATCCAATTCTGAAGGATTTTTTTTTCTTTTTTTTGAAGAAATTTTGTTTGTTAGCGAAATTTTCCCCAAACATGTACCTTCCAAAACGTTTGATTTCGTTTCCGTTTCATGAAATAATATTAATAATAAAATAAATAATGAAATTGGAAGTTTAATTTTTCATTTTTCTCTACAGTTTTCCATGCTACAGTGTGCTTGAAAAGTCTTTTCACGATGGGAAATACATTTATTTATGGAACCATATCATAAATGTTCAAAATGTTTATCATTCAGTTCAAATCACGTTAATAATTTTCTCTTTGGGTAGGGACTGTTGGGACACACACACACACACCACACACACACAATATATATATATATATATATATATATATATAATATATTATATATATATGAAAAATTCATATTTTGAGTAAAATAAATTAGGGTACCAATTATTACGCAGAGGATGGTCTCACACCCTATCAGTAAACACTCACCGTCGCTTAACTTCTATAGTGAAAAACAATTGCTCTAATTTTTATTGCTTTATAATAATTTTTATTGCAATAACTGCTTATTGCTTAATTCTTATTGTCGTCTAATAATTCTTATTGCTTTATATTAATTCTTATTGCTTTATCACTTTCTTCTATTATCACTCTACTGCTTTACACTCATTTTGCCGTGTCTTACAAACGGGTAGACTGGTAGCGTGGCCGCCATTGGCACTTCAAACGAACAAAACAAGGGAGAAGGGAAAAAGACGACTCTTTATTGTTATTTACTGGTTTTTATTTATGCCGAAACAAGTAACAAGATGGAGGAAAGCGAGTGCGGATTCGCCATTTTAATTTGATCGTGGAGAGAGATACATTTTAGAAATCTTAGAATCACAATCACATATTAGTAACAAAAACAACCAAACTGGGACAAACCATGCCTAAGCACTGACGTTTTGGGGCATTCTTCTTGCCTTCGGCCTCAGGAGTGGTTGCCAAATAACATTTTACGTATCTTAATTTCATACAAAACATTATTAAATTTCTTATTAAACATTATTATATCTTTATTAAAAACCAATACACGACACTCGCCTCACCCCATTGAAAATAAGTTTTCACTAGGAAAACTTATTCATTTAATTTATTTCCTTTTAACAAATTTTTTATATTTATTAAGTTTTTCTTCAATTTTAACAATTTCAAAGAAGTTAGAACAGACAAGAAATAATTTCATTGACAAATTCCACTTGTTAGATATTTTGTATCATTTCATAGAAATCGAAAAAAAATCATAGTCTACACAACGTTTGCATAAAATAACATCTCACACTAATGACCAAATGTATAACCAATAACAAAGCTGTTACGTGAAAAATGAAGGAAACTTTCTTAAAATTGGTTACAACAATTTTCAAGTTCACACTATTGCAGCGATTTCTCATCAAAGATCGCTTTACATTCATATACTGTAGTTACATAGTTACTATCAGGGCAACATACAAAGAATAAGAACATGGTTACAAAACATACTGACCAGAACGCACATACTATTACGGAAAAACAAACAACTTTGAGCAGTAACCAAACCCTTTCACTTATAATGTCACCAAATGATAATCAGTGTACATCAATTTCTGGACGTTGTTCAGATAATATTCCGCTGGCTTTGTGTCTGTCGAAAGCTGGCAACGGACTTTTTAAATGTTCAATCGTATCTCTTTTGCTTACTTCGCTAGAATGCAAGGGGTTGCATCACCATGCAACAGATCAGCACGCTTTGAGGTTCCGCGCTCTCTCCAAGAATAGCGAAAAAGATGTCGTCCAATTCAAAGAGGATCAGGGGATGGAGATATACTGAAAGTGGAACTGCGTACCGGAAATGAGCGGAATTTGCTATTCTAGAAGTCGACGAAGAAACTTGCCACTCTCATCTTAACTTTTTTCGGTGAGCGCTGCTCCTCTGCTACGTCCAGCTGAAAGGCTCACTACATGGCATCAATCAAACGGTCACTTGACCGTAGGTGGTTTCACAACGAACCTACTGTGTGCCTGTATGGACAGTGAAGCCTTAAACACGTTCAAACTCTCATGGTTTGCCTATCGAGTAGTAAGACGCACGTTCAGCCAATCATCGAAACAGTGGGACCAAGACTGTCCGAAAATACTAGCAGACCAAATTCGATCGAAACTGTCGTCCGCTAAAGTCGCTGCGTATTCGGTTTTCTCTCTCTCTCTCTCTTTCTCTCGTCGGTGATCGATCACTTTACTCTGGTCAACTAAACGCAATCGGTGGAATCCGGATTCAGCTCAGTTGTTTCCAAATCGAGCCTCTGGAAATTTTGAAGAAAAATAGCTAAAACTTTGCACCGCTACTGATTATCACTTGTCACATTTTAATTTACAAAATTTTCTCGACAGTTCGCCTCGAAATCGTAACCATAATTTGTTCTGGCCAAATTTAATGAAAAATATGACAAAAATTACAGAATTTCGTAAAACTTTGATCACGCCCTAGCTACCAATAAGGTAACTTACGGCAGTTTCATCGAAGAAGAGAATAACAATATATATATCATCGGCCAAACACAACCAAACAATACTGCACTGTATATAATTATGAATGCACCCATACATAGTAATCATCATTATAATTTTAAAAAATATTATTCAAATTATTTTCAGAAATAATATCGATACAATTAAATACAAAAAAAAAAAAAAATGAAAACCAGAAACTTCACGTCATCATCTCACGACAACAATGAACCAACTTAACACTTAGTCGGGGAGCGGACAACACGAGTCCACAAGATGCCACAAAAACGTTGCTGGCAATCTAAAAATGCTCCATTTCCGGTCAGCAATCAATCTAAAGCTCCAACTACACGAGTAAGCTCAAATAAATTTAAAAAATTAATACAATTACCCCAAACATAATCATTAATTAACAAAATTTAAATATTAATACCGAAAATTAATTTAATACGTTAATTCCAACCTGCAAGGCTAAATTTCACAGGAAAAAAAATTCATAATTTACAAATTACATCTGAGAGACAACGCTCTCCCCCAACATGAAACCCAGCATGGTTTGAAAATCACAGTAATTCCACTAATTTATCGTTTCCAAGTGAAAATAAATATAAATTTTCATTGTTATTATAAATAAGAAAAGATATTATGAACCAAAAATACAGCGCGACCATAATACGTAGTCAAAAAAAAATTCAACAACAACCAGAAACACGCAGACAAACAAACAGCCAGACACAAGAAAACCTACAGACTCGACACGACCATTACACCCTTCAATACAGACCAGACCACCAAGATCATCAAAAACATTAAAAATTCGAAGGCTACTGGACCAGACAACATATCTAACATACACCTTAAACACTTGGGCCCACAAGGAATACTAGCTCTCACAAATATCAGCACATATTCATACCAACACTGTATTATTCCTGACATATGGAAACAAGGTAAAATTATTACACTACTCAAACCAAACAAAAATCCAACAGAACCAGCTTCCTATAGACCCATTACTTTACTATGCACACCTTCCAAAGTAACAGAAAGACTAATCTTACAAATCACCAACCCACACATACCACTATCGCCTACTCAACATGGATTCAGGACCTAACCACCTCAACCACGACATACTCACTAACCTGACGCAGCACATCATGGATGGCATCAACTCTAGAAGACCAGCTCAACGTACACTATTAGCAACAATAGACATTAGTAAAGCATTTGATGCTATCCCACGCTTCCCTCTCATAAACAAAATACTCAACACAAACATGCACAATAACACCAAAAGGTGGCTGAGCAACTATCTCTCAGGAAGATACTCACATGTCACATTTAATGGCAAGTCATCCAAAAACAAGCTTTTTCCGAACGGGGTCCCTCAAGGCTCTGTTCTCTCACCAACACTCTTCAACTTATACATGCATGACATTCCAACACCATAGATAACAAGCTTACCTTATCATCATATGCAGATGATATCACTCTAACATCCACCCACAACAACATCGACACCGCTACAAATAACCTACAAACATACATAAACAGTATACAAGACTGGCTCACACACAATAGACTCAAAGTAGCGCCCACAAAATCAACCATCACCTTGCTTACAAGCAACACAAAAGAACACCAGGTAATTCCACAACTTACACTAAACAACATCAACATTCCACACACTCACAGAACCAAAATACTAGGTGTCACATACAACACATCATTATCTTTTGCAAACCACATTCAGGACATTAAAAACAAATGTACGTCAAGACTTAACACGCTTAGGGTACTAACAGGCACAAACTTTGGACACCAGCAGGAAACAACATCACTCATCTACAAACAATATATTCGCTCAGTTATGGACTATGCTAGCCCATGCTGGGCACCCATTATCTCAAACACACACATAAACACCTTACAAACAATACAAAACAACGCACTTCGTATCATTACAGGATGCACTCAAACAACACCAATAGAACACCTGCACACAGAAACAAAAATACTAAAAGTTAGGGAACATTTAGACATGAGGGGAACACAATTCATGGCAGCAGCGACAACTAACCCACAACACCCTTGCCACTACATGTACAATCATGCACCAACACCTCGCACCATTAAGGTAACACCAGAGAGACATTATAACCAAATACTCCATTCCATACCACGCCCCACAGACATCACACAGTACAGAAAACACATACACACACACCTAACCCACAAAGCACTGACACGACTCGGTCCGAATGCGGTCCTAGGTGCGAAGCCGCCGCCCATTAACAGGTCAGAGATCAGCCTGAGCAGATCGGATCGAGTTAACTTAGCACGATTCCGATGTGGACATCACCCCAACTTATGGACATATAAACACAGACTAGACAACTCCATAGACGACACCTGCCACCTGTGCCAAGACACACCACAAACAATTGAACACATTATGACGGACTGTACCGCTCTAGCACAACAACGAACACAACACAACATCACGAGTGCGCTGAACCTCTGGTCCACTCCGGAGAGGGCGATCGGTTACCTGCGTGCCGCCGGCTTGCTCGATCAGGGTGGGCTGATCGGCTAAACAACAACAACAACAACAACGTAGTCAAAAATTAAAATAATTCACTGCATTATGAAGCGAGTGTTTACTTTTTTGTAAGCGAACCTCTGTAAAAATATTCCTAACCGAACTGACCTACATTACATGATGAAATAATTTGGTAATATTTTCTATATAAACACGTTCACGTCAGAAAAACAACTTCACTATTTATACCAAGAATTACAATTTTAAGCAAAAACACTGCTAATGACAATAAAATATAATTTCAAAATAAAAAAAATAACCAACCAGCCTATCCATAAACAAAATATCACCTATGGAATTTCCATAAAAACTCGTGAAAGAACAAAAAACAATAAAAAGTCAGCTACCTATGAAATAAAAATTAAAAAAAAAAGAAAATTTAAAGAACCAAAATTGATTTATCAAAAGAATGTACTAAAACAATTTCTGACTTCCGAGTAAACAAGGTAAATTTCTGATAACACGAATTTAGCTTAATTTGAACCAACAATTTCACAGGTTTATCATATTATACGGGTCTCACACACTATATATACATCAAACAAAATAAAATTAAACGGTCCAAAAAAGAACCAGTATAAATTAGCCTGTCTTCAAAAAACTATTATTTCGAAAAAATAATTGGTTTCGTTTGGTTTTCGTTAAAAACTATTATTTCGAAACCTTTTACCTTAATGTTTAGCTTAATGTTACATGCAGTGATTTGTTCTTCAGTTGTTGATGTTCGGGCTTGAATCCTTAACTAACTTAAAGCTAAGTGAACTTAACCTAATCTAAACCTACTTTCCGGCCAAGAAATAATCTTAAAAACAGTGCCAAATAGATACTGGAAAATTTTGTAATTAATTTCATTTTTATGATTCTTTACTATATATATATATATATATATATATATATAAGCGTCACACATACACAAAAATTTTAGACCTACCGTATAAAAATGCATAAGTCACCCTTCACCTACAACTAAAATAATTTCATTTCATTTATTTAAGTGGGTAATTTATTCATTATTATTATTATTTATTATTATTATTATCAATGCCGAAACCTTAAACACAAAATTCTTTTAAATACAACATAGACAGGCTTTATAAGATGAAATATGAACCATGGTGTCAATAATCCAGTAGGGTTGAAGCACCTTAAGCAGAAAAAAAACAAAAAACAAAAAATATGAACCTTCCTTCGGGGAGTCAAAAAAAAAAAAAAATGGTGTCAATAATCCAGCAGGGTTGAAGCACCTTAAACAGAAAAAAACAAACAAACAAATATGAAGAAATAAAAATAAAATAAATATGAAGAAAAAGACAGAAAATTGACCCTCGGACGGGATTTTTTAAATTTAAACAAGTCTCCCTCTCCACGATATTCAAAAGAAAACGAGATGACTCGGCCCTGGAGCCTGGACACAAGCTGCCACGAGAAAGAAAAAAAAATTGACTCAAAAACATGAGAGTCGAAACGGTGAGAAACAACTGAGTCAAGACAGATTCCGTTAAGATTTTGAAAATGCTACGTGTCATATTACATTTACTTTTGAAGCTAATTTTTGGGGAAATGGGAATGGAACTCACCCAAAGGGTGCACCGCCTGGCGCCTGGCGCCTGCCACCGAATTTTACTATTAAATTTAATTTTACTATTAAATTTAACGAAAGAAAATTACTACTATAATTCACCGAAAATGTGTCTGTCTGTCCGTCTGTCTGTCCGTCTGTCCGCAGAAAAAACCTTTGTTTCTGAACCTATTTCGACCAAACTTCGTATGATGGATGGGGGTGATGAGTAATGAACGAAAATATATGTGTGACCAGGCCCCCCCCCCCCTACTAATTACTGGGCCCGAAGGCCCCAGCACCGAAATAAAACTACAGAAAAAAACGCAGCCATGAAAATCTTGAGCTTTACATTGGGTCAAGATTTGTGAAGCTAAGATTTTCATGACTATAGTTTTATTGACTAAATAATTGAACCTCCAATTACTGTCGGTTCAATTAGTTGGTCAATTAAACTATAGAAAAGAACGCAGTCATGAAAATCTTGAGCTTCACATTGCTGCCCGTAATAATCTATCTATATATTATAATAAGAGAGCTGTCCGTCTGTCTGTCCGTCTGTCTGTCCGTCCGTCACACTTTCAGAAATTGTTAAAATAAAAATTCAGAAATTGTAAAAAAAATTCAGAAATTGTATTACGGGCGGAAATGTGAAGCTCAAGATTTTCATGACTGTTCTTTTCTGTAGTTTAGCAATGGGGGAAGGGTGGGGGTGGGGGTAATGGGGGAGGGGGTTAGCCCCCAAGTTGTATGAATGGGGGTGAGGAGGTTTTGGGAGATACCAGATTCAGAAATGTTGACACAATGTGAAGCTCAAAATTTTCACGGCTGGGTTCTTTTTTTGTAGTTTAGCCTGTCTAACCGTCAGCGAAGCGGCGGGAACTGTACTAGTACTAATAAAAAAGAAAATTTATTGCTACATTTTTCAAAGACCCCAGCACCGCAGTCTAGCGGGTATGCTATGTAACGGATTATAATTCTACGCATCGGCATATTTACCTAAAAAAAAAACCGTCTGTAAGACTGGCGGGTATGCTAGTATTTACTAATTTTACAAATATTATATAAGCGGGTAGCAATTAATTTCGCCGAAATAAAGGACGTGGGAATGCCTTCTTTTAATTTAAGAGGGAAACCCGCTGCCAGGAAAATATAGTGAAAAAAAATGCTTTATTTCTTATTTACTCTTCTTTCCTCTTCACTTTCTATTTCTTTACACTGATTTCTCCGTATATCGTAACGCCCAGTAGCGTGGCCCGCCATTAAGATTTCGAATAATGCAAAGGAATGGAAGAAATTACAAACGATCATCACTGTTTACTGATTTTTTATTTATGCCGAAATAATGAACAAGACGGGGGAAAGCGAGTGCGGATTCGCCATTTTAATTTGATCGCGGAGAGAGATACATTTTAGAAACTTTAGAATCACAATCACATATTAGTAATGAAAACAACCTAACTAGGATAAACCATGTCCGAGCACTGACGTTTTGGGGCATTTTTCGTGCCTTCGACCTCAGGAGTGCTGCCAAATAACATTTTGCATATCTTAATTTCATACAAAACATTATTAAATTTCTTATTAGGCATTATTATATTCGTTATTAAAAACCAATACACGACACTTCGCTGCTTTAACAAATTTGAATGATGTGCCAATTTACACGATTTTTAAAAGGCAGAATTAATCTGGCTGAAACGGCAGTTATTTATTCTGTTAAGTACTTCGGCTACTATATAAAATCAAGTTGTGTGTGTGTGTGTGTGTGTGTGTTAACTTTTGGGTATCTGAAAAGAGCTGATTTTTTTAAAAAAATAGGATAATATTAGAGGAAAAAAGTAGCAAAAGTAGGCCCTACGGGCCCATTTATCTAGACCTATAGTGCTGGGTCCTTCGGACTCAGTAATTTTGGGGGGCCACAGGCTCCCCCTAATTACTGGAGAGTCAATACAGGGTGATTCAAAAGTCAGGTTGCATAAGGAAATACTGTATTATGTAATGATACAGGGGAATAGTCACATCACATGTTCGATATGGCCACCGTTAACGGCAGTGCACTTGTGCAGCCAGCTAGGAATATCACATCAATGCGCTCCTCCTTCGATAACATCTCGCAGCCAGCTAGGAATATCACATCAATGCGCTCCTCCTTCGATAACATCTCATAACTCATTTACCTGCAAAGAAACAGAAAAGCCTTATGTAACCTGACTTCTGAATCACCCTGTAGTTTTCAGTCAATAAAACTGTAGAAAAGAACGCAGTCATGAAAATCTTAAGCTTCACAAATCTTGATACAATGGGTTCGGATATGAAGCTCAAGATTTTCATTGCTACGTTCTTTTCTATATTTTCTATTGACCGAATAATTGAACCCTCAGTAATTTGGGGGTCACTTATTCGGTCAATGAAACTATATAAAAGCACGCAGCAATGAAAATCTTTAGCTTCACATCCGAACCTATTGTATCAAGCAATGAAAATCTTAACGCGCTCGAGTAAAAACTTTCAACCAATCCGGATACATGATGTCTACCGACAGGACTGCCTTTTTATAGTATAGATAATAATTATAGTTTAGATAATATTATTGTTCTGAGTGGGAGAATCTAGTGTGCAACATTTGGCAAAATAAGGCGTGCGATTTTCTCTTCTCCTTTGAAAAATTTGCTGTCTTCAGCGCTTCCTCTTTTCGAAACTACTAGAAAAACTCTTGTTACTCCGATTAAATGATTTCCTATGGGCATCTCCTAATCAGTTTGGCTTTAAAAGGTCCCACTCAACTGACCTGTGTATCTATGTACTTAAAGAAACAATATCTAAATACATTGACAGTAATTCAACCATTTATAGCTGTTTCCTTGATATAAGTAAGGCATATGATAGGGTGAACCACAATATTTTATTTGCAAAACTAGAAGACAGGAAGGTTCCCATGTACATATTAAATTTATTGAAATTTTGGTATTCCCACCAATCTTTCACTGTTAGGTGGGGCAATGTACTATCCGAGTGTTTTGGCTCCTCTTGCGGGGTGAGACAAGGCTCCTTGCTATCCCCTATGCTGTTTAATGTGTATATTGACGGATTAGTTGCTTCACTTAATGAGGCAACAGTAGGATGTTGTATAGATAATACAAGGATAAATAACTAAGTTTATGCCGATGATATGGTGTTAATAAGTCCCTCTGTTAAAGGTCTGGATCGGCTACTAAATGTCTGCGAAGTGTATTCGCAGAAACATGATATTCTTTTTAATGTTACAAAAACTAAGGTTATGCAATTTCATTCTAAAAGCTGTAATCAGCCAGCTGATATAAGGTTTAAAATGAATGGTGAAGTAATTGAGGAAGTACAAGAGTAAGTATTTTGGGTCAAACTATTACCAGCTCCTTGAGTGATGACTCGGATATAAGAAAACAATCTCGAAGCCTGTGTGCTAAAGCGAATATGACCATAAGGAACTCTCATTTCTGTACAAGTGAAGCTAAAGACACACTCTTTCGTACTTTCTGCAGTAATATATACGGTCAGCAACTCTGGGTGAATTATAAAAAAGGTTCTGGCAGAACCCTAAATTTGCTGTACAACAGGTCTTTTAGACTCTTACATAAATTACCCCCGAGATGCTCAGCTTCGCAAATGTTTGCTACCCGCAATGTTCCGAGCTTCCCGGAGGTAACAAGACGTGCTCAACACAGTCTAATGCAAAGAATTAAAAAATCAACCAACCCGATCATCCAAGCTATCCATGAGTCCTGCCATTTATCCTCTAAGCTATGGACTTCTTGTACGAAAACGTCTCTCTGTAGCTCCACTTAACTTCGACAGTGCAGTATTATTTCTAATCAATTGTATATATTTCTATCCTTAGTATATGAACTGTCATTGTATTAATAATATTTGTCATATGGACTATAGTCTGCCAATAAACCTTTTCATTTCATTTCATTTCATTTATGTTAAGTGCGCTGAAGAAAATAACTAAGTTCATTTCAGTCCGGAAGAAAGTAAGAAACCCTTTATTAAGATTATTATTAACTAGCGGAGCGACCCGGCGTTGCCGGGGTGGATGTTGTTGTTGTTTAGCCGATCAGCCCACCCTGATCGAGCAAGCCGGCGGCACGCAGGTAACCGATCGCCCTCTCCGGAGTGGACCAGAGGTTCAGCGCACTAGTGATGTTGTGTTGTGTTCGTTGTTGTGCTAGAGCGGTACAGTCCGTCATAATGTGTTCAATTGTTTGTGGTGTGTCTGGCACAGGTGGCAGGTGTCGTCTATGGAGTTGTCTAGTCTGTGTTTATATGTCCGTAAGTTTGGGTGATGTCCACATCGGAATCGTGCTAAGTTAACTCGATCCGATCTGCTCAGGCTGATCTCTGACCTGTTAATGGGTGGCGGCTTCGCACCTAGGACCGCATTCGGACCGAGTCGTGTCAGTGCTTTGTGGGTTAGGTGTGTGTATGTGTTTTGTGTACTGTGTGATGTCTGTGGGGCGTGGTATGGAATGGATATTTGGTTATAATGTCTCTCTGGTGTTACCTTAATGGTGCGAGGTGTTGGTGCATGATTGTACATGTAGTGGCAAGGGTGTTGTGGGTTAGTTGTCGCTGCTGCCATGAATTGTGTCCCCTCATGTCTAAATGTTCCCTAACTTTTAGTATTTTTGTTTCTGTGTGCAGGTGTTCTATTCGTGTTGTTTGAGTGCATCCTGTAATGATACGAAGTGCGTTGTTTTGTATTGTTTGTAAGGTGTTTATGTGTGTGTTTGAGATAATGGGTACCCAGCATGGGCTAGCATAGTCCATAACTGAGCGAATATATTGTTTGTATATGAGTGATGTTGTTTCCTGCTGGTGTCCAAAGTTTGTGCTTGTTAGTACCCTAAGCGTGTTAAGTCTTGACGTACACTTGTTTTTAATGTCTTGAATGTGGTTTGCAAAAGATAATGATGTGTTGTATGTGACACCAAGTATTTTGGTTCTGTGGGTGTGTGGAATGTTGATGTTGTTTAGTGTAAGCTGTGGAATTACCTGGTGTTCTTTTGTGTTGCTTGTAAGCAAGGTGATGGTTGATTTTGTGGGCGCTACTTTGAGTCTATTGTGTGTGAGCCAGTCTTGTATACTGTTTATGTATGTTTGTAGGTTATTTGTAGCGGTGTCGATGTTGTTGTGGGTGGATGTTAGAGTGATATCATCTGCATATGATGATAAGGTAAGCTTGTTATCTATGGGTGTTGGAATGTCATGCATGTATAAGTTGAAGAGTGTTGGTGAGAGAACAGAGCCTTGAGGGACCCCGTTCGGAAAAAGCTTGTTTTTGGATGACTTGCCATTAAATGTGACATGTGAGTATCTTCCTGAGAGATAGTTGCTCAGCCACCTTTTGGTGTTATTGTGCATGTTTGTGTTGAGTATTTTGTTTATGAGAGGGAAGCGTGGGATAGCATCAATGCTTTACTAATGTCTATTGTTGTTAATAGTGTACGTCGAGCTGGTCGTCTGGAGTTGATGCCATCCATGATGTGCTGCGTGAGGTTAGTGAGTAATGTCGTGGTTGAGTGGTGAGGTCTGAATCCATGTTGAGTAGGCGATAGTGGAATGTGTGGGTTGGTGATTTGTAAGATTAGTCTTTCTGTTACTTTGGAAGGTGGGCATAGTAAAGTAATGGGTCTATAGGAAGCTGGTTCTGTTGGATTTTTGTTTGGTTTGAGTAGTGTAATAATTTTACCTTGTTTCCATATGTCAGGAATAATACAGTGTTGGTATGAATAATGTGCTGATATTTGTGAGAGCTAGTATTCCTTGTGGGCCCAAGTGTTTAAGGTGTATGTTAGATATGTTGTCTGGTCCAGTAGCCTTCGAATTCTTAATGTTTTTGATGATCTTGGTGGTCTGGTCTGTATTGAAGGGTGTAATGGTCGTGTCGAGTCTGTAGGTTTTCTTGTGTCTGGCTGTTTGTCTGTCTGCGTGTTTCTGGTTGTTGCTCTGTTTAAGTGACTTATCTTTGCGTAGTGATTAACTAGAATGTTAGCTTGTTGTGTGTATGTTAGGATATTATTTTGGCTACGACAGATAGCCGCGTGTGAGGTGTGAATGCCGCTGTTAGAGTGGGTAATGCTGTTTATAGTCTTGTATAGCCTGGATGTATCTGTGGAGTGGTTTAGTGTTGTTATGAATTCCCTGAATGTTTCTGTTTGTTTTTCTTTGTGTTTGTTGTTTATTTCTGTGTTGAGCTGTTGTATCTGCTGTTTTATGGCTTCTGTGTGTGGTGTTTGTGTGTTATATTTCAGGTTGTTACGTTGCCTTATGAGGTGGGCTATTTCTCTAGTGTAATTTGGGTTGTATTTCCTAATGTTGCCCTTGGGTATGTATTTGTTTGCATTATTGATAATCTGATTAAATGTCTTGAGTGTTGTATTGATGTTTATGATGGGTATGCTGTTTAATGTGGTGAATTGTTCCTCAGTCTGTATTTTGAACTGTTCCCAATCAGCTTTCTTGTAATTTCTGTAAGTGTGCCTAAGGCTGTTGGGGCAGAGTGTAGAATGTGTTGTAATGATGATGGGCAGGTGGTCTGATGACAGTTGTTTTTCTGTTCTCCATTGTGTATGTGTTGCTAGTGAGGGGGAACAGAATGTTATGTCTGGGGAGGAGTTTGAGTATCCTGCTTGATGTGGTATGTGTGTATGTTCTTCTGTATTGTTAAGAATGAAGAGGCTGTTTAGTTGTGTGGCTATGTTGGCGCCTCTGGTGTTGTTTTGGTTGTGCAGGTACCAACTAGTGTCTTTGGCGTTGAAGTCTCCTCCTAAGATGACATTAGTGAGAGAGGCAAGATTGTGTAACTGTGGATTGTAATTGGCTGGGGTGGATGTTGAACGTATAAGCTAACGAAAATATCACGACTTAACCTAACCAATCGTCAAGGGTATTCAGTTTACCTAACCGGGCATATATATATATATAATATATATATATATATATATATATATATATATATATATATATGCGTTCAACATCCACCCCGGTAACGCCGGGTCGCTCCGCTAGTTTTAATTATATGTGGAGCTCAAGATTTTCATGACTGTGTTCTTTTCTATAGTTTTATTGACCAAATAATTAGTCATGAAAATCTTAAGATTCAGAAATCTTGACACAATGTAAAGCTCAAAATTTTCACGGCTGCGTTCTTTTCTGTAGTTTAATCGCGGTGCTAGGGCCTTCGGACCCAGTAATTTTAATTATTTAATTTATTAACACCCAGGTGCACAACCTGGGGACCTAATCAATATGTATGTGAAGTTTCATGTTTGTAATTGCTTCCATTTTGGAGTTATGGCTGGAACACACACACACACACACACACACACGTCCTTTTATTATTATTATTCTAGATAGATAAAATAAATGTTAAAAATTTAATACAATCAGCCCATCCCAAGCAAATGCTGGGCATAACAGCTAGTCTGTTTATAAAAGTCATTACTTCAGTCTTTGCTTCGTTCTGCCGTGAACAAAACGAGTAAAATTTCAAAGAACTACATTGCAATGTTGCATGTTGCCATATTGCATTATTAATGAGGAGGAGATTGTAGTCGCCAATCGACAGGGAGGACGTTAGGCAGGAGACAGGGAGTGCTGGAACTCCCGTTTCTCTTGTCACTATCCTCTTTAGCTGATCAAAATTTTTCCGGGTTTCATCTACTCTGTGAGCAGTCCAGTATGCTCTCAAACACACTTCTCCCTCTATTCTTCACTACACATACATACATCTTACACACTACATAATCTTTTCAAAATTTACACTATATATATATAAAAAAAAAGTCCTCGTCAGGCTCAGAGACTTTGATTTCAGCTCTCTCTTATATAGGGGGGGGGGGGGCCGGCATTTTTGCGGGCGCTCGCCCTCAGCACCTCCGTACATAAAAAAAGTACTGTAGTAATAATATGCAGAATTTTGTATTTACAGTACCATACATTTTTTAGCGTAATTTCCATTATATTATAATAATTACAAACACTGATACAAACTGTGGCATTTTGAGTATGTTAATTCACTGTAAGTTTGCTCCCACCTGCTGGCTCCTGGGTTGGATTGAGTTGGTCACTACGCTGTCATTCCTCGGGCTGAAGGTGACTCTTGGGACACGGTCATCCCCACGTCGCGTCGTGGGAAAATGAGCTTTCTGGTTGTAATTCGCTGTAAAAATGAGTAATTTTAACCTAACTTAAGCGTTAGATAAGTTCCGACCCTTAAATAGTTAAGATTTACTACAAATCATTTGGTAATTAAGAAAAAAGTAAAAACCATTTCTCCATTATTAAAAGTACCTAAATAAGGTAGTAATTTCAATTATACCCGTGTGTTATACAGTTACGGGCTAACAAAAACCCTAAGATCCACTCTAGGTTAGCCTAAGAAATGAAGGGAAAAATAGAAAAAGAAGCAAATGAAAATTAAGAATACTAGTTTGAGAATATGTAGATGATGAAATATTGTTTGTAAGTCCATAAACTCTAATTACCGTTAACGTTCTCGTAACTTTACAAAATATAACTTTTGCCCGTAACGTTTCCGTAACTTTTCGTCTAACTTTCATGTAACTTCATGTGTAACTTTTTCGTAACAAACGTGCCTTTCAGAAAAAAAAAATAGTCCGACGAAAATTGAAACATAATTTAAATGAATGGTGTAAAAATTAATTTGTAATAACTATTTATTGAATTTGATACTAGGGGCGCTCAATATATTTTGCCCCGCCCTTTTTTCTTAGCTAAATAATAGGCCATGGGTGAAATGTCTTTTGGGCCGTAAGTTTGAACTTTCTGCGCTTCACATAACCGGATTTTTCCAGTTTGAACCTCCCCTCCTTGTATGTATAAAACCGATGGTTAACGCAGTTTCTAAAATGGCGTCTGACAGTGATGTGCGTCGTAAACAGAGAGCTGTTATCGAGTTCTTAACCGCAGAGAAGGAAACAGTTGGAAATATTCACAAACGTCTACAAAACCTTTACGGAGAGGCTGTTGTTGATCGAAGCGCAGTTGGACGCTGGTCTAAACGTGTGAGATCATCGGAGAGAGGGAGAGCCAGCCTCGATGATGAGCCACGCAGCGGTCGTCCGGCATCGGCTGTGACATCTCACACTGTGCAACGTGCTAACAGCATCATTCGATCAAATCGGTGCGTCACATACAAGGAGCTATCACTGGAGCTAGAAATTAGTGAAGGAAGTGTGAATACGATAATTCGTTGGTTCGATACGAGACAGAAGGGGATGGCTTCCTTTCACGAATTGTGACTGGGGATGAGACTTGGGTACACCACTTTGAACCTGAAACAAAACGCCAATCCATGGAGTGGCATCACGCAGACTCCCCACGCAAGAAAAAGTTCAAAATGGCTCCCTCTGCAGGAAACGTTATGGCCACCATCTTGTGGGACATGACAGGGGTGATTCTGGTGGACATTATATGAAGAAAGGTCAAACAATCAACTCAGAGGCATATATTGCTACACTCCAGAGACTCCAGAGACGTATAAAGCGAGTTCGACTGGAGAGAAAACTGGAAGACGTCCTTCTTTTGCACGCTAACGCAAGACCACACAACAATTTGCAAACAAGAGAGGCCATCACAAAAATGTGCTTCACTGTGTTACGCTACCCTCCATACAGCCAGGATCTGGCACCTTCAGACTTCCATTTGTTTGGGCCAATGAAGGATGCTATTCGTGGAAGAAAGTTTCAGAGTGACGATGAGGTTGTTGAGGAGGTTAAGAGGTGATTCCAACAGAACCCAGCGGACTTTTACCAGCAAGGAGTAAAGGCCCTTGTTTTGAGGTGGAGGAAAGCCGTAGAAAAGGATGGAGACTATGTGGAAAAATAAAAACTTGTAAAAAATGTATGTAGCTACTTGTGTACAAAATTTCTGGAACTTACAAGGAAACTTGGAAAGAAACAAAAAAGGTGGGCAAAATATATTGAATGGCCCTCGTACATTCGAAAAATTTAAAGGGCATTTCATTCAGTAATGTTTTAAGTTTTATATCTGATGTTTGGTAAAACTCCAAATGCCTTCCATAATTTTCAGTAAGTAAACGAAGTGTACTCTAATTCAGTGGAAATCTCATCCAAAACAGTTAGAGGAACTGACGTCACAGCATCTCTGATACGCATTTTTTGGTTATTAATATCAATTGGCTTGATGTGATATATGGTTGTTTTTACGTGTCCCCAAAAATGAAAATCTAAAGGAGATAGGTCCGGAGAAGAAGCTAGCCATCTTTAAGTCCTTCTCCACCGTCCTGGGAATGTTTCATCGCGAAACATACGCACAGTACGAGCAAACTGAGGCGTTGCACTTGTTGAAACACTGTGCGTTACAATACAATAGTCCTGAAATTGTCGTACAAGAGAGGAACAAAGAACTCTTTTTAACATTCTAAGATAAGATTCTCCATCAACGATTTTGTCTTGGGGTAAAAAGGCCTGTAAATGCGATCGCGTGACAAAACGTTTGGTGAATCTCGTGTTCATGTTTCCTGTGAAGTTTGTTTCCCTCGGAGATTCTGCAGTTACGGCGGTTTAATCTGCCAGAGGTACAGAAAGTTGCCTCGTCGCTAAAAATGAGATTCAAAAGAAAGCGATCATAGGTTTCAATCCTTGCTAAAGTCTTGACAAGTGTTAAGTCTTGTAGCGTAATCTTTCTCATGCAGTTGGTGAACAACTTGTAATGTTAAAGGATCTGAGTTTTAAAACTTTTTGTATGATTTTATGTACAGAAGGGTATGGACTGTTTAACTCGGATCCTGCTCTCCTTATTGACTTCTGAGGGCTTCTCAGAATGCTTCGCGAAGAACATTGACTCTTTCTGAGCTATTTGTCTACCAGGAGATTTTCCTGTTTTTGAAACCTCCTTCTGCAGGGAACTTCTTTACCCACACTCGGATAAGAGTTCTGCGTGGGGTTTGTTTGTGTAATTCACGCGTAAATCGTCTTTGGGCTGTAATGATTGAGTCACATTCGTGAACCTGCCTTACGAGCTTAGCCTTTTCCTGAACTAACGTCATCATAACTGAAGCCTGGGCCAGGCGAAAATATATGGTAAAATCTTATTTAAAACTATCGCATTTCCACCATTAAGTTCTTATACAAAAAATAAAACTTACAACATTACTGAATCAAATGCACTTACATTTCTTTGAATACATCATTTCAATAAATAGTTATCATAATTTTGTTTTGCACTATTCGTTTAAACACATCCTGTATTACTGTAAAAGAGTTTTAAAAATTAAAACACACGTCTAATGGATCATGTTTTGAATTAATTTTTAAGGGATAATCATATGTGCACATCCTCGTGTAAACTGTGAACTGACCTAAAGAAGACCAGTACGCATGAGTAGACACAGCAAACTGTATTTCAAAAATACTTTTGAAGGTATTTTCATTGGGAGTAATGATGGACTGTTTAACTCGGCTGTTGCTCTCCTTATTGACTTCTGAGTGCTTCTCAGAATGCTTCGCGAAGAGCATTGACTCTTTCGAGTCATGAAAACCTTACCATGTAACGAATATTGAAAATTACTTTTGATGCATTCTTTTAATCGCTTGCATTATTTTTACCTTAAACTAGGCACCTAAATAATAACAAATATTTATAATTACATTTAATCGTAAAACATGAATATGAAACTGTTTACATTTATTCGATTTTAATTAAAATGTATATTATAAAAATTAGGGGATTAAGTTATGTTTATCTTGGCGAATCCATATAGTTTTCATTGTTAAAAACGTTACGTATAAATTACATAATTAGGAGGAATAAAAAATTAACCAAAAACAGTTACGGAATTGTTACGGAACGAAATAGAGGATGAAGGTCTTACACTTTTAACAATCAAAAGCTATGGAAAATAGTGGGAAAGATTTTTAGGTGCTACTGTAGTATGCGGTCTACCTACGATTCGGCTGTCTACCTTTGAAGTATAGTTTCTTATCTTGTTTGCTAATTGCTTGTTTACATCCCAATGTTAATCGCCCTTGACGATTGGTTAGATTTAGTCATGATATTTTCGTTAGTTTTAACGAAAATATCATGATTAAACCTAACCAATCGTAGGTAGACCGCATACTACAGTAGCACCGATTTTTATTTAAGCTGAAAAAGTCGCGCTAATGTCGTGCATTGATCTCAGTGATACATAAAAGTTACGTTAAAATGTGTAACTGATGCGCACTTGTATGTAAATTTTGCGATCGCAGTGGTTATCCCAGCTACTACTCGGGAACCTTTCGCTTTGTTTATAATTTAGACGGAATTGAATTAGAATCGGAATTATGAGGGTTCATCGTACTTGGAATACGTATTGGAAAACACTATACACCTAATTAAATCGAGAGGTAATATCGTAACTTTAATTTAAAATTAATTAAGGGGAATCCCTTGTGAATAATTGTATTAATTTTTTCTCGATGTTTACTGAAGTCGCGAAGCCTTTCTCTCTTCCTCGTAAACTAATTAATTCTCAAGACATTCTCATCACGCCTAACCAGAGATGTTTAATAATATGTTAAGTTTTATTAACCATTTTTCTTCCTTTAAAAGTTATTAGAGAAACTGTCGTAATTAGTTTTCAGCAGAAAATTATATTTACAAAGTTAATTTTTTGAAATTTCATTAATTATTTTTTGAGAAACTTTGTTTACACTGTAATTTATTTTTAATTCTGAAAAATACTCGATTACATGGTTAACTATTGGACAACGAATCCCTGTGGGTAATCCAACCCTGCTACGATTGCATTAATCATTTATGCTTGTCAGAACTTTACAGGTACTCCATCATTGGACCTTAGATGTTACGAAGGGAAGTAAACAGGGTGCTACTGGAGTATGCGGTCTACCTACGATTCGGCGGTCTACCTTTTAATTATAGCTTCTTATCTTCTTATTATTTTATTATTAGGTTAATTGTACGCCCTTGACGATTGGTTAGGTTAAGTCGTGATATTTTCGTTAAAACTAACGAAAAATCACGACTTAACCTAACCGATCATCAAGGGCGTACTGTAGTATGCGGTCTACTATAAGTATGCGGTAGTAGTATGTTTAACTTCTTTAATAATTCCTTAATTGTGTAAATTAAATTATAATTCCTTTCAATTCCTTTCAATTCATTTTCAATTCCTTTTAAATATTTTGAACGGTAGACCGCATACTACAGTAGAAACTTAACGGTAGACCGCATACTACAGTAGAAACTTAACGGTAGACCGCATAAACAGTCCTAGACATTATTATTATTATTATTATTTATGGCTGCCAGAAAACACGGTGAGTGAAATCAGCGGATGGTTGAAATAACAATGACTTGGACTAGTTGACTAATAGTTAACCAATAGCCATGTATTTGGTTGTTAGAACCAATGAACACATTTAAGTTTTACTGGTCTCTCACGGTTAAAAAAAATGTAATTTGACATAGTAAACCGCATCCAAGCTAAGTGCCCAGTTGGGAACGTTTTATGAAATTACTTTGTCCCAGGAGAGGATTAGACATTGTCAAGATTGACAAGGTTTTGTGTTGCGTTTCATTTACGGGGCTTACTAGAATTTTAGTTTTTGTACTTTCGCTTTGAATTATGAAATTAATTATACGTTTCTGGTTAAAAATGGGGATCTTTTCCGTTTGGGGGCTAGCAGCGAATTTTAATGAAAATCGGTATACTAATGTAGTTTTGGTTACTGATTTCAAAAATAACTTTCTTTTTTTTGAGAAATGGAAAACAAACATGTTAGAGCACTTTAAATAATTAATGTGTTTTTTAACGAAATATCATGACTTAACCTAACCAATCGTGAAAGGCGTATAGTTGATCTAACCGGGCACTGAATTAATTCTTGATTTTTTTTTGCTACTTTTACAGATCTGGCGGGATCCTTCAAAAAACGTATTCTTCGTTAGGGATAATTTAAAGTTGCACTTTTTACTATTTGACCGACGCTTTTGGCAGCGAAAGAACTGGGTATTTTTATCAAAGGAACACACTTTCCCACACTTAGAGCACTTTTTCATAAACAGTAGCAGTTTGTGACTCTGGCTAAATTTAACACAATCCTCTGTAACTAGTTTAAGGTAGTTAAAACATATATTAAATTATTTAAAGTGCTCTAACATGTTTGTTTTTCATTTCTCCAAAAAAATATATATTTGAAATCAGTGACCAAAACTACATTAGTATACCGATTTTCATTAAAATTCGCTGCTAGTCCCCAAACGGAAAAGACTCAAAAAGGATAACTCAATTATCACTGCATACCATTATATAAATACGACAAACACTTACGCAACTCGTTATGGGTGAATTACCTTTTCCAGTTAGTATTGGACATTTTATTTTGAATCATAACAACTTATAAACAGAATCATTGACAGATCTTAAAAGTTTTGAAAGAAAACTGCGAATTATTATACAAAACTTTAAAATTTTAAAATTACATATATTATATATTAAATTTTCATTTGTCAAATTTGTGCTATATATTTTCTATAACAGAAGGATAACTAATTTATTTTTACATTTACGTAGCGCAGATATTCTACGTTCAAATAATTACTGTTTATACTCGTACAATTAAACACCTAATTTTTAGTGTTAATAGAATTTTCGTTAATTACTTTTAATTACAAATTACCATTTATATATACAGGGTGTCCCAAAAGCCTCCATACATAGGGAAAATTAGCACTTTTTAGCAAAATGTAACTATTTACAAAACATTCTCTACATGATTGCCATTTCTTTGTAAACACACACGGATGCGTCTCTCCCACTCATGGTGAACTCGTGTTAACACATTTGGTGTTATGGACGTAATTGCACTTCGAATGCGTTCCTTTAGGCGATCCATGTTCTGTATCTTTCTGGTACATTACGTCATAACACCAAATGTGTTAACACGAGTTCACCATGAGTGGGAGAGACGCATCCGTGTGTGTTTACAAAGAAATGGCAATCATGTAGAGAATGTTTTGTAAATAAAGTTACATTTTGCTAAAAAGTGCTAATTTTCCATATGTATGGAGACTTTTGAGACACCCTGTAGATGTATATTTCGACAAGTTTTAGACATATTAAGACATGTCAGAGTTTGACTTTTTTTTTTCCTAAAATGTGCCCACTCCCACCTAACCCTGTTCAAGAAGTTTGACAAGTTCAAAATTCGTGGCTCCCCGATGACCTACCTCGATTTAAATCGCCGCAAGAACCGCCTCCTATATCCAGCTTTCTTTTTCATATAAGGAGGCAGCAGCTTCCCACACGGGTAGTTGAACAGTTCATACACCACCATACACGCACCTTCTCCACACATCCCTCTCTTTCACAATTTTTATTGACAGCTCCCATTTTATATCTCGTTTAGGCACAACTTCTTTCACATCATCAATCCACTTTTTTCGTGGTCTTCTTCTCACACGCCTACCTTATTCTGCCATGTACACCTTTTGCACCATACACGCCTCACCCATCCTCTCCACATGACGAAACCACATTAACAACTACCATCCGTTCTCTTTTCCAAGGATATGATCACATCACACCTTCGCCTTATCTCTTCATTTCTCACTCTACCAAACTAATACTGGACTATCCATTTCAACCACTCCCATTCTTGTCTTCTCACGTACACGTCAGAGTTGGCACAAGCATCCCTTCTTGTATTCCTCTTGCGGCATTTACAGACAGCCATCTCTTCCTTATCAATGTTTTACAAATCCATATACTTATTCTTCATCCTGCTTCAATTCTCCCATTCACTTTATTTTTACATGTACCATTCTTGCTTTCCATGCTTTACAAATGCTTAAAATCATCCACCGCATCTATTGTCACTCCAACTTCAAATGTTTCACACTTTATAATACCATCCCTTTCACACACCATCACCTTACTCTTATTTGTATTCACTATACACCTAACAACCCTCTTTTTCAAAACGTCCACATATACTTCAATCAATTTCTGCAACTCTTCCTCACTTTTTCATCATCTGTATATAGCAAATGAAAGAGTGGTTGTTCGTTACTATGTACTCTCAACAAAACACCCCTTTCAAGCATCCTCATCTTTACCTCACTCAAAATCGTTAATAAAATCAAAATCGTTAATAAAATCGATAACGTAAATTTTGACAAATTGTTAATTTTCGATAATAGCAGTACTCGTAATAACGGATTTAAATTACGTGGTAGACGTTTCATTACTAACATCGCTAAAAACTTTTTTACGTTTAAAGTAATTGACAAATGGAATAATCTTCCCGCGTCCGTCGTGAACTCTATCCGGCTTTAATATGTTTAAGAACCGTTTAGATAGGCATTTTAAAAATATTAACATCGTTAAAATAATAAAACAATTAGCAACAGGAGCTCTGGGGGTGATAGTCGAGGTTTGAGTCTGTTGACGATTGATGCCAGCTTGTGACATGCCAGCGTGTAATATGCCAGCGTTCTTTTTTCATCCTCTCTTTACTTGCATGTCTGTAGTTTGCATGGTATGACAGTGTTTCTTTGAGTTAAAACTGTGTTTACATGGTTCGTAAGCGTTCTTACTTTACTTCTTTTCATCTTTCACCCCTTTCCTATTCTCTCCGACTTTTTTCCCGACTTGTCGGTAGTGGCCGGCGAATGATGTTGGTGAGTCTTTCTCTCTCTCTTTCTGAATGAATGTTAACCCACGAATGATAGGTTTTGCTACTTACTTAACCCCATATTCTCTTCTTTTAACCCCCTACTCTCTTCTTTCTCTCGGGCTAACCTTAGAGTGGATCTTAAGGTCATTGTTAGCCTTAGCTTCTGTAGATCTGTAGATCACCCCCATCCATAAAAATATTGGCCATGGATACACCACACATCCTTGTATGACACCTACAGTTATTTTAAACTAGTCACCCAAGGCACCATTCACTCTTTTACATGCCTGACTATTCTTATAAAAAGAAATTCACACCCGTCAACAACTTAACCACTACACCATACAACTACAACACCTATCATAATTCCTCTTTGTTCACTCTATCATATACTTTACCCAAATCCAGAACTGCAATAAATATTTTACCATTATACTAGTATGTTTTCTCTGTTAAGTGTCTCACTGCAGATTACTGACTCAAATACTATCTGCCTTTCATAAAACCACCCACACACAAATACACAGGCAGTAGCGTAAATGCTTACACAGAAGAGGGAAGAGGGTAGAAAGTCCACTATCCTCTAGTGCGTAATTAGGTACGCATGGTGTGAATGAACTCTGAGGGTATTCGTTCATTATACTTTTTCTTACTTTCCTATAAATTTTCATTCACAACAATTTTCTGTCAGTAGTGGCTGGCGGAGAAGGAAGAGCCTTGTCTGCTCTATACTTTGTTACTATTATTGTTTCTGTGTGAAACATTACACGTCTTAAGTGTAAACATGGTATCAGTTTTCAGTATTCTTTATTTTCATTTGCTTTTCCCTTTACTCCTTCTTGGGTTAACCTTGTAACTCTCTCCATCCCTCCCTTTCACTCCCTGGGTAGACGCGTGTTTGTACACATCCATACACATACACGTGTATACGATAATACAAAAATTCTGTTTCTTCCTTATATATATATATATATATATACAGTGTATGTCAGGGTGGGCGGAAAGTAGCTCCCTAATTTAAATTACATATAAATTATGTATAAATTGTGATTGTATTGTTATATTGTTATGGTGTTTTCTCTAAAGTGGTATAATTGTAACGGTAATTTTTTTCTCTAAAGTGTTCTCTTTGTGTTCTCTAAAGTGGTACAATTGTAACGTTCATTTTTTTTTTCATTTCAGATTGAAGGGTAACATGGCTGAGCGTTTAACACTGCAGGAGCGTGCCCAGTTGGCGGCACGGTACGAAGTTTGGCAATCTGTCGTTCGAGTTCAAAGATGGTGGCGGGCCATTCACGGACCACGTGCCCAAGTGCACCCGAAAACAATCAAGAACTGCCACTCGAAGCTCATGACCACGGGGTCTGTGGCAGATGTTCGAAGATGTGGTCGCCCTTCGACATCCAGGGCCTAGGAGACGGTGCAGGCAGTTCAGGAAATGTTCGCACGGAGTCCACGAAAGTCAACTCGCCAGGCAGCTCGGGAAAGTGGACTCTCCCGCTACTCAGTGCGAACTGTGCTGAAGAAGGAGCTGAACTGGCGTGCGTGGAAGCCGCATTACTGCCAATCTCTCTCGGACGAGGACTGCGACATTCGCATGGAGTTCGGGGAAATCATACTGGCTTGGCATGAAGACTGGCCCCATCTCTTCCGCAACATCCTCTGGAGCGATGAGGCGGTGTTCCACGTCGGAGGCTTTGTCAACCGCCACAATTGCCACTACTGGGCAGGAGAGGATCCCATGGTTACCGCTGAAAAACGGCAGAATCGGTTCAGTGTAATGGTGTGCTGTGGTATGACCTCAGATCAGGTTGTGGGCCCGTTCCTTCTGCGCAACACCATGAATGCTGAGCGGTACCTTGCTATGTTGCGAAACGAGGTCTGGCCGGTTGTCAGCACATGGGAGAACATCGACGATCTGATATTTATGCAAGATGGCGCCCCTCCGCACTTCGCTCTTGTTGTCCGTGAGTGGCTTGATGCCCACTTCCCTGGGCGTTGGATGGGTCGTCGTGGTCCACATCAATGGCCAGCCAGGAGCCCCGACTTGACACCGTGCGACTTCTTTCTTTGGGGTGGGTAAAGGAAGAAGTCTACCGCACCAAACCGAGGACATTGGAAGAACTGGAGGACCGAATTCGGGAAGTCATGTCCTCCATCCCGCCGGAGTTCCTGCTAAAGTCAGTGGACGCCATTCCTGGGCGGCTCCAGAAGCTGGTGGAAAGAGTTGGAGCCCACATTGAATTTTAGAGAAAACCTACCATGTATGCCTACCTTTTCATATTATTTCTTCTGAAATAAATGGATAATATACGTATTTTTTTACCAATCCAAAATAGGGAGCTACTTTCCGCCCACCCTGTAGATGTTTCCTGTCTAGCCATTAATTTTGGAACACAACAGTCTTCCTTTTCTACTTTCCATTGTTATTGGGGTGTTATAGGGTTCAGAGTAAGATTAGGGGCTAGTTCTTCCTTTATTTTCCAAGTGTAAATAATGGTGTACCTCTCGCTTCTTTCAAGTGACTATAAGTTTAATTCACGTAACCTTTCCTCGTAATTTTGTTCTTTGCACCCATTGATCTTGGCTGTGAAGCTTCTCTGAATCCCTTCTAGCTGATTAATGTCTTCTTGTTTATATGGGGATGTTAGGACCGAGCAGTATTCCAACTTGGGTATGATCACTGTTTTCAATAAAGGAATCATTATATTCCTATCCCTTCTTTTAAAGGTTCTCAGTATCTGTCCAGTTATTCCTTTTGCTCTGTTTACTATCTTATTTTGTGTTTCAAATTTCGCATCATCAGTCATTACAACACCTAAATCTTTTGCTTTAGAATTTCTCTGAGTTTCCTGTCCATTTGGGGTATAGTATTCATGGATTTTAGGTCCTCCCTTCTTCCGTACCTTAACAGTTGAAATTTCTCAGTGTTAAATTTCATATTGTTGCCTTCCAATTAATTGTAGATTCTGTTCATGTCTGTAGGAATCCTATCTCTTCTGAGTTTCTTATTTTTCTAATCTTTGTGTCATCGGCAAACGATGTTACTGTTCTGTCACTGGTAATGTCCTCTTCTCTCAGTTAGCATGATTATGAAGACTAGTGGAGCTAATACTGTTCCTTGTGGTACTGAGCTAAGGACTTCTGATTCTGATGAGATATTCCTTAAACTGTAATGATTTGCTACCGTTCACTAAGAAAATTATATATCTATTTTCCTACTGTCCATCATTGGACCTTAGATGTTACGAAGGGAGGTAAACAGTCCTAGACATTATTATTATTATTATTATTTATGGCTGCCAGAAAACACGGTGAGTGAAATCAGCGGATGGTTGAAATAACAATGACTTGGACTAGTTGACTAATAGTTAACCAATAACCACGTATTTGGTTGTTAGAACCAATGAACACATTTAAGTTTACTGGTCTCTCACGTTAAAAAAAAATGTCGTTTGACATAGTAAACCGCATCCAAGCTAAGTGCCCAGTTTGGGAAGGTTTTGTGAAATTACTTTGTCCAGGAGAGGATTAGACAGGATTGACAAGATTGACAAGGTTTTGTGTTGCGTTTCATTTACGGGGCTTACTAGAATTTTAGTTTTTGTACTTTCACTTTGAATTATGAAATTAATTATATGTTTCTGGTTAAAAATGGGGATCTTTTCCGTTTGGGGGCTAGCAGCGAATTTTAATGAAAATCGGTATACTAATGTAGTTTTGGTCACTGATTTCAAAAATAACTTTCTTTTTTTGGAGAAATGGAAAACAAACATGTTAGAGCACTTTAAATAATTAATGTGTTTTTAATGAAAATATCATGACTTAACCTAACCAATCGTGAAAGGCGTACAGTTGATCTAACCGGGCATTGAATTGACCTAACTGGGCATTGAGTTGACCTAACCGGGCATTCAATTGACCTAACTGGACATTAATTCTTGATTTTTTCTGCTACTTTTACAGATCTGGCGGGATCCTTCAAAAAACGTATTCTTCGTTAGGGATAATTTAAAGTTGCACTTTTTACTGTTTGACCGACGCTTTTGGCAGCGAAAGAACTGGGTATTTTTATCAAAGGAACACACTTTCCCACACTTAGAGCACTTTTTCATAAACAGTAGCAGTTTGTGACTCTGGCTAAATTTAACACAATCCTCTGTAACTAGTTTAAGGTAGTTAAAACACATATTAAATTATTTAAAGTGCTCTAACATGTTTGTTTTTCATTTCTCCAAAAAAATAGTTATTTTTGAAATCAGTGACCAAAACTACATTAGTATACGATTTTCATTAAAATTCGCTGCTAGCCCATAAACGGAAAAGACTCAAAAAGAATAACTCATTTATCACTGCATATCATTATATAAATACAACAAACAACACTTACGCAACTCGTTATGGGTCAATTACCTTTTCCAGTTAGTATTGGACATTTTATTTTGAATCATAACAACTTATAAACAGAATCATTGACAGATCTTAAAAGTTTTGAAAGAAAACTGCGAATTATTATACAAAACTTTAAAAATTTAAAATTACATCATATTAATATATTAAATTTTCATTTGGTCAAATTTGTGCTATATATTTTCTATAACAGAAGGATAACTAATTTATTTTTACATTACGTAGCGCAGATATTCTACGTTCAAATAATTACTGTTTATACTCGTACAATTAAACACCTAATTTTTAGTGTTAATAGAATTTTCGTTAATTACTTTTAATTACAAATTACCATTTATATATAGATGTACTGTATATTTCGACAAGTTTTAGACATATTAAGACATGTCAGAGTTTGACTTTTTTTTTTTTCTAAAATGTGCCCACTCCCACCTAACCCTGTTCAAGAAGTTTGACAAGTTCAAAATTCGTCCACTTAACATAATTACACACGTAATTATAACACTACATTTTCAGTGTAATGTAAAGAAAATATAATGAGAAAGATCTGATATTTTTCTCGTAAAAGAAGGCAAAATCTTTACGGAATCATCTTAAAAGGAATTCTTAATTTTTTTATTTTTATTTTAAGCCGATTTAAAATCGAGGTAACTGTCAGGTACTTTGTCATCTTTGTTGTCGTTGTAAACATTTCTTAATTTAAATGTATCAAGTATTTCATTATATTACATTACCTTTATTTCCCAATACTCAGGGTGGCTCCCCAATGACCCACCTCGATTTAAATCGCCGCAAGAACCGCCTCCTATATCCAAATTTCTTTTTCATATATGGAGGCAGCAGCTTCCCATACGGGTAGTTGAACAGTTCATACACCACCATACACGCACCTTCTCCACACATCCCTCTCTTTCACAATTTTTATTGACTTCTCTCACTTTATATCTCGTTTAGGCACAACTTCTTTCACATCATCAATCCACTTTTTTCGTGGTCTTCTTCTCATACGCCTACCTTATTCTGCCATGTACACCTTTTGCACCATACACGCCTCACCCATCCTCTCCACATGACGAAACCACATTAACAACTACCATCCGTTCTCTTTTCCAAGGATATGATCACATCACACCTTCGCCTTATCTCTTCATTTCTCACTCTACCAAACTAATACTGGACTATCCATTTCAACCACTCCCATTCTTGTCTTCTCACGTACACGTCAGAGTTGGCACAAGCATCCCTTCTTGTATTCCTCTTGCGGCATTTACAGACAGCCATCTCTTCCTTATCAATGTTTTACAAATCCATATACTTATTCTTCATCCTGCTTCAATTCTCCATTCACTTTATTTTTACATGTACCATTCTTGCTTTCCATGCTTTACAAATGCTTAAAATCATCCACCGCATCTATTGTCACTCCAACTTCAAATGTTTCACACTTTATAATACCATCCCTTTCACACACCATCACCTTACTCTTATTTGTATTCACTATACACCTAACAACCCTCTTTTTCAAAACGTCCACATATACTTCAATCAATTTCTGCAACTCTTCCTCACTTTTTCATCATCTGTATATAGCAAATGAAAGAGTGGTTGTTCGTTACTATGTACTCTCAACAAACACCCCTTTCAAGCATCCTCATCTTTACCTCACTCAAAATCGTTAATAAAATCAAAATCGTTAATAAAATCGATAACGTAAATTTTGACAAATTGTTAATTTTCGATAATAGCAGTACTCGTAATAACGGATTTAAATTACGTGGTAGACGTTTCATTACTAACATCGCTAAAAACTTTTTTACGTTTAAAGTAATTGACAAATGGAATAATCTTCCCGCGTCCGTCGTGAACTCTACCGGCTTTAATATGTTTAAGAACCGTTTAGATAGGCATTTTAAAAATATTAACATCGTTAAAATAATAAAACAATTAGCAACAGGAGCTCTGGGGGTGATAGTCGAGGTTTGAGTCTGTTGACGATTGATGCCAGCTTGTGACATGCCAGCGTGTAATATGCCAGCGTTCTTTTTTCATCCTCTCTTTACTTGCATGTCTGTAGTTTGCATGGTATGACAGTGTTTCTTTGAGTTAAAACTGTGTTTACATGGTTCGTAAGCGTTCTTACTTTACTTCTTTTCATCTTTCACCCGTTTCATATTCTCTCCGACTTTTTCCCGACTTGTCGGCAGTGGCCGGCGAATGATGTTGGTGAGTCTTTCTCTCTCTCTTTCTGAATGAATGTTAACCCACGAATGATAGGTTTTGCTACTTACTTAACCCCATATTCTCTTCTTTTAAACCCCCTACTCTCTTCTTTCTCTCGGCTAACCTTAGAGTGGATCTTAGGGTCATTGTTAGCCTTAGCTTCTGTAGATCTGTAGATCACCCCCATCCATAAAAATATTGGCCATGGATACACCACACATCCTTGTATGACACCTACAGTTATTTTAAACTAGTCACCCAAGGCACCATTCACTCTTTTACATGCCTGACTATTCTTATAAAAAGAAATTCACACGTCAACAACTTACCCACTACACCATACAACTACAACACCTATCATAATTCCTCTTTGTTCACTCTATCATATACTTTACCCAAATCCAGAATGCAATAAATATTTACCATTATACTAGCATGTTTTCTCTGTTAAGTGTCTCACTGCAGATTACTACTCAAATACTATCTGCCTTTCATAAAACCACCCACACACAAATACACAGGCAGTAGCGTAAATGCTTACACAGAAGAGGGAAGAGGGTAGAAAGTCCCACTATCCTCTAGTGCGTAATTAGGTACGCATGGTGTGAATGAACTCTGAGGGTATTCGTTCATTATACTTTTTCTTACTTTACTATAAATTTTCATTCACAACAATTTTCTGTCAGTAGTGGCTGGCGGAGAAGGAAGAGCCTTGTCTGCTCTATACTTTGTTACTATTATTGTTTCTGTGTGAAACATTACACGTCTTAAGTGTAAACATGGTATCAGTTTTCAGTATTCTTTATTTTCATTTGCTTTTCCTTTACTCCTTCTTGGGTTAACCTTGTAACTCTCTCCATCCCTCCCTTTCACTCCCTGGGTAGACGCGTGTTTGTACACATCCATACACATACACGTGTATACGATAATACAAAAATTCTGTTTCTTCCTATATATATATATATATATATATATACAGTGTATGTCAGGGTGGGCGGAAAGTAGCTCCCTAATTTAAATTACATATAAATTATGTATAAATTGTGATTGTATTGTTATATTGTTATGGTGTTTTCTCTAAAGTGGTATAATTGTAACGGTAATCTTTTTTTCTCTAAAGTGTTCTCTTTGTGTTCTCTAAAGTGGTACAATTGTAACGTTCATTTTTTTTTTTCATTTCAGATTGAAGGGTAACATGGCTGAGCGTTTAACACTGCAGGAGCGTGCCCAGTTGGCGGCACGGTACGAAGTTTGGCAATCTGTCGTTCGAGTTCAAAGATGGTGGCGGGCCATTCACGGACCACGTGCCCAAGTGCACCCGAAAACAATCAAGAACTGCCACTCGAAGCTCATGACCACGGGGTCTGTGGCAGATGTTCGAAGATGTGGTCGCCCTTCGACAGGGCCCAGGAGACGGTGCAGGCAGTTCAGGAAATGTTCGCACGGAGTCCACGAAAGTCAACTCGCCAGGCAGCTCGGAAAGTGGACTCTCCCGCTACTCAGTGCGAACTGTGCTGAAGAAGGAGCTGAACTGGCGTGCGTGGAAGCCGCATTACTGCCAATCTCTCTCGGACGAGGACTGCGACATTCGCATGGAGTTCGGGGAAATCATACTGGCTTGGCATGAAGACTGGCCCCATCTCTTCCGCAACATCCTCTGGAGCGATGAGGCGGTGTTCCACGTCGGAGGCTTTGTCAACCGCCACAATTGCCACTACTGGGCAGGAGAGGATCCCATGGTTACCGCTGAAAAACGGCAGAATCGGTTCAGTGTAACGGTGTGGTGTGGTATGACCTCAGATCAGGTTGTGGGCCCGTTCCTTCTGCGCAACACCATGAATGCTGAGCGGTACCTTGCTATGTTGCGAAACGAGGTCTGGCCGGTTGTCAGCACATGGGAGAACATCGACGATCTGATATTTATGCAAGATGGCGCCCCTCCGCACTTCGCTCTTGTTGTCCGTGAGTGGCTTGATGCCCACTTCCCTGGGCGTTGGATGGGTCGTCGTGGTCCACATCAATGGCCAGCCAGGAGCCCCGACTTGACACCGTGCGACTTCTTTCTTTGGGGTGGGTAAAGGAAGAAGTCTACCGCACCAAACCGAGGACATTGGAAGAACTGGAGGACCGAATTCGGGAAGTCATGTCCTCCATCCCGCCGGAGTTCCTGCTAAAGTCAGTGGACGCCATTCCTGGGCGGCTCCAGAAGCTGGTGGAAAGAGTTGGAGCCCACATTGAATTTTAGAGAAAACCTACCATGTATGCCTACCTTTTCATATTATTTCTTCTGAAATAAATGGATAATATACGTATTTTTTTACCAATCCAAAATAGGGAGCTACTTTCCGCCCACCCTGTAGATGTTTCCTGTCTAGCCATTAATTTTGGAACACAACAGTCTTCCTTTTCTACTTTCCATTGTTATTGGGGTGTTATAGGGTTCAGAGTAAGATTAGGGGCTAGTTCTTCCTTTATTTTCCAAGTGTAAATAATGGTGTACCTCTCGCTTCTTTCCAGTGACTATAAGTTTAATTCACGTAACCTTTCCTCGTAATTTTGTTCTTTGCACCCATTGATCTTGGCTGTGAAGCTTCTCTGAATCCCTTCTAGCTGATTAATGTCTTCTTGTTTATATGGGGATGTTAGGACCGAGCAGTATTCCAACTTGGGTATGATCACTGTTTTCAATAAAGGAATCATTATTTCCTATCCCTTCTTTTAAAGGTTCTCAGTATCTGTCCAGTTATTCCTTTTGCTCTGTTTACTATCTTATTTTGTGTTTCAAATTTCGCATCATCAGTCATTACAACACCTAAATCTTTTGCTTTAGAATTTCTCTGAGTTTCCTGTCCATTTGGGGTATAGTATTCATGGATTTTAGGTCCTCCCTTCTTCCGTACCTTAACAGTTGAAATTTCTCAGTGTTAAATTTCATATTGTTGCCTTCCAATTAATTGTAGATTCTGTTCATGTCTGTAGGAATCCTATCTCTTCTGAGTTTCTTATTTTTCTAATCTTTGTGTCATCGGCAAACGATGTTACTGTTCTGTCACTGGTAATGTCCTCTTCTCTCAGTTAGCATGATTATGAAGACTAGTGGAGCTAATACTGTTCCTTGTGGTACTGAGCTAAGGACTTCTGATTCTGATGAAGATATTCCTTAAACTGTAATGATTTGCTACCGTTCACTAAGAAAATTATATATCTATTTTCCTACTGTCCATCATTGGACCTTAGATGTTACGAAGGGAGGTAAACAGTCCTAGACATTATTATTATTATTATTATTTATGGCTGCCAGAAAACACGGTGAGTGAAATCAGCGGATGGTTGAAATAACAATGACTTGGACTAGTTGACTAATAGTTAACCAATAACCACGTATTTGGTTGTTAGAACCAATGAACACATTTAAGTTTTACTGGTCTCTCACGTTAAAAAAAAATGTCGTTTGACATAGTAAACCGCATCCAAGCTAAGTGCCCAGTTGGGAAGGTTTTGTGAAATTACTTTGTCCCAGGAGAGGATTAGACATTGTCAAGATTGACAAGGTTTTGTGTTGCGTTTCATTTACGGGGCTTACTAGAATTTTAGTTTTTGTACTTTCACTTTGAATTATGAAATTAATTATATGTTTCTGGTTAAAAATGGGGATCTTTTCCGTTGGGGGCTAGCAGCGAATTTTAATGAAAATCGGTATACTAATGTAGTTTTGGTCACTGATTTCAAAAATAACTTTCTTTTTGGAAAATGGAAAACAAACATGTTAGAGCACTTTAAATAATTAATGTGTTTTTTAATGAAATATCATGACTTAACCTAACCAATCGTGAAAAGGCGTACAGTTGATCTAACCGGGCATTGAATTGACCTAAACTGTGCATTGAGTTGACCTAACAGGGCATTCAATTGACCTAACTGGACATTAATTCTTTGATTTTTTCTGCTACTTTTACAGATCTGGGCGGGATCCTTCAAAAAACGTATTCTTCGTTAGGGATAATTTAAAGTTGCCACTTTTTACTGTTTGACCGCGCTTTTGGCAGCGAAAGAACTGGGTATTTTTATCAAAGGAACACACTTTCCCACACTTAGAGCACTTTTTTCATAAACATAGCAGTTTGTGACTCTGGCTAAATTTAACACAATCCTCTGTAACTAGTTTTAAGGTAGTTAAAACACATATTAAATTATTTAAAGTGCTCTAACAGTTGTTTTTCATTTCTCCAAAAAATAGTTATTTTTGAATCAGTGACCAAAACTACATTAGTATACGATTTTCATTAAAATTCGCTGACTAGCCCTAAACGGAAAGACTCAAAAAATAACTCATTTATCACTGCATATCATTATATAAATACAACAAACAACACTTACGCCAACTCGTTATGGGTCAATTACCTTTTCCAGTTAGTATTGGACATTTTATTTTGAATCATAACAACTTATAAACAAAATCATTGACAGATCTTAAAAGTTTTTGAAAGAAACTGCGAATTATTATACAAAACTTTAAAAATTTAAAATTACATCATATTAATATATTAAATTTTCATTTGGTCAAATTTGTGCTATATATTTTCTATAACAGAAGGATAACTAATTTATTTTTACATATACGTAGCGCAGATATTCTACGTTCAAATAATTACTGTTTATAACTCGTACAATTAAACACCTAATTTTTAGTGTAATAGAATTTTCGTAATTACTTTAATTACAAATTACCATTTATATATAGATGTATATTTCGACAAGTTTTGAGACATATTAAGACATGTCCAGAGTTTGACTTTTTTTTTTTTTCTAAAATGTGCCCACTCCCACCTAACCCTGTTCAAGAAGTTTGACAAGTTCAAAATTCGTCCACTTAACATAATTACACACGTAATTATAACACTACATTTTCAGTGTAATGTAAACAATATAATGAGAAAGATCTGATATTTTTCTCGTAAAGAAAGCAAAATCTTTACGGAATCATCTTAAAAGGAATTCCTTAATTTTTTTATTTTTATTTTAAGCCGTTTAAAATCGAGGTAACTGTCAGGTACTTTGTCATCTTTGTTGTCGTTGTAACATTTCTTAATTTAAATGTATCAAGTATTTCATTATATTACATTACCTTTATTTCCCAATACTCAGGGTGGCTCCCCAATGACACCTCGATTTAAATCGCCGCAAGAACCGCCTCCTATATCCAAATTTCTTTTTCATATATGGAGGCAGCAGCTTCCCATACGGGTAGTTGAACAGTTCATACACCACCATACACGCACCTTCTCCACACATCCCTCTCTTTCACAATTTTTATTGACTTCTCTCACTTTATATCTCGTTTAGGCACAACTTCTTTCACATCATCAATCCACTTTTTTCGTGGTCTTCTTCTCATACGCCTACCTTATTCTGCCATGTACACCTTTTGCACCATACACGCCTCACCCATCCTCTCCACATGACGAAACCACATTAACAACTACCATCCGTTCTCTTTTCCAAGGATATGATCACATCACACCTTCGCCTTATCTCTTCATTTCTCACTCTACCAAACTAATACTGGACTATCCATTTCAACCACTCCCATTCTTGTCTTCTCACGTACACGTCAGAGTTGGCACAAGCATCCCTTCTTGTATTCCTCTTGCGGCATTTACAGACAGCCATCTCTTCCTTATCAATGTTTTACAAATCCATATACTTATTCTTCATCCTGCTTCAATTCTCCCATTCACTTTATTTTTACATGTACCATTCTTGCTTTCCATGCTTTACAAATGCTTAAAATCATCCACCGCATCTATTGTCACTCCAACTTCAAATGTTTCACACTTTATAATACCATCCCTTTCACACACCATCACCTTACTCTTATTTGTATTCACTATACACCTAACAACCCTCTTTTTCAAAACGTCCACATATACTTCAATCAATTTCTGCAACTCTTCCTCACTTTTTCATCATCTGTATATAGCAAATGAAAGAGTGGTTGTTCGTTACTATGTACTCTCAACAAAACACCCCTTTCAAGCATCCTCATCTTTACCTCACTCAAATCGTTAATAAAATCAAAATCGTTAATAAAATCGATAACGTAAATTTTGACAAATTGTTAATTTCGATAATAGCAGTACTCGTAATAACGGATTTAAATTACGTGGTAGACGTTTCATTACTAACATCGCTAAAAACTTTTTTACGTTTAAAGTAATTGATAAAATGGAATAATCTTCCCGCGTCCGTCGTGAACTCTACCCGGCTTTAATATGTTTAAGAACCGTTTAGATAGGCATTTTAAAAATATTAACATCGTTAAAATAATAAAACAATTAGCAACAGGAGCTCTGGGGGTGATAGTCGAGGTTTGAGTCTGTTGACGATTGATGCCAGCTTGTGACATGCCAGCGTGTAATATGCCAGCGTTCTTTTTTCATCCTCTCTTTACTTGCATGTCTGTAGTTTGCATGGTATGACAGTGTTTCTTTGAGTTAAAACTGTGTTTACATGGTTCGTAAGCGTTCTTACTTTACTTCTTTTCATCTTTCACCCGTTTCATATTCTCTCCGACTTTTTTCCCGACTTGTCGGCAGTGGCCGGCGAATGATGTTGGTGAGTCTTTCTCTCTCTCTTTCTGAATGAATGTTAACCCACGAATGATAGGTTTTGCTACTTACTTAACCCCATATTCTCTTCTTTTAACTCCTTA
This sequence comes from Bathynomus jamesi, assembly GCA_023014485.1. Taxonomy (NCBI): domain Eukaryota; kingdom Metazoa; phylum Arthropoda; class Malacostraca; order Isopoda; family Cirolanidae; genus Bathynomus; species Bathynomus jamesi. Next base: position 82,813 of record JAJOZX010005600.1, read on the forward strand.
GTCTCTTCTTTTAACCCCCTACTCTCTTCTTTCTCTCGGCCTAACCTTTGAGTGGATCTTAGGGTCATTGTTAGCCTTAGCTTCTGTAGATCTGTAGATCACCCCCATCCATAAAAATATTGGCCATGGATACACCACACATCCTTGTATGACACCTACAGTTATTTTAAACTAGTCACCCAAGGCACCATTCACTCTTTTACATGCCTGACTATTCTTATAAAAAGAAATTCACACTTGTCAACAACTTACCCACTACACCATACAACTACAACACCTATCATAATTCCTCTTTGTTCACTCTATCATATACTTTACCCAAATCCAGAAATGCAATAAACATTTCACCATTATACTCGCATGTTTTCTCTGTTAAGTGTCTCACTGCAGATTACTAACTCAAATACTCTCTGCCTTTCATAAAACCACCCCAACACAAATACACAGGCAGTAGCGTAAATGCTTACACAGAAGAGGTTCGAGGGTAGAAAGTCCACTATCCTCAAAAGCGTAATTGGCTACGCATGGTGTGAATGAACTCTGAAGGTATTCTTTCGTTATACTTTTTCTTACTTTACTATAAATTTTCATTCACAACAATTTTCTGTCAGTAGTGGCTGGCGGAGAAAGAAGAGCCTTGTCTGCTCTATACTTTGTTACTATTATTGTTTCTGTGTGAAAACATTACACGTCTGTAAGTGTAAGCATGGTATCAGTTTTCAGTACTCTTTATTTTCATTTGCTTTACCTTTTACTCCTTCTTGGGCTAACCTTGAGCGGATTTTAAGGTCTTTCTTAGCCTGTAACTCTCTCTATCCCTCTCTTTCACTCCCTGGGTAGACACGTGTTTGTACACATCCGTACACATACACGTGTATACGATAATACAAAAATTCTGTTTCTTCCTTTATATATATATATATATATATATATATATATATATATATATATATATATAAAAATTATTTCACGAAAGTGACACGTGAAAAATATTTATGATGAATAAAACCACGAAGGGAAAAGAAACACAAAGTGTTTCTTTTCCCTTCGTGGTTTTATTCATCATATATATATATATATATATATATATATATATATATATATATATATATATATATATATCAGGTCATCCCATAAGTAATGTCGTTTTTTACGATAGATTAAGTTTAAACTAGTCCTACTCGGTTTAAGCATAAATTTTCCGAAAGTTATATCTAAGAGGAGATCTATCGTGTTTCGCTACATACTTTACAGACCTTGACCAGTGAAGACGTGTGTTTTGCTTTATGTGAACCCCTCATAAACATGGCGGTATCAGAAGAGCATAGCAGGCATATAATGCTTTACGAGTTCAAAAAAGGGAATAGTGCTACTGAAGTAATGCGAAACATTCAGAAGGGTTATGGCAACGATATTCTGCATGTGAGGAAATGTCAAAGATGGTTTCAAAACTTTAGGAATGGTGACTGCTGTTTGACAGATGCAGCACGCTCTGGACGCCCTGCTGAGTTTAATGATGACCTGCTGTTAGCCGCACTTGAAGAAGTCTGTTCAACAACTGTCGAAGAATTGGCCCAGAAACTCAATTCATCCCCGTCCACCATCCATCGATATTTGCAACAACTCGGGAAAGTGCCTAAGTTAGGAAAATGGGTACCACGTGAATTGTCGGTCGACAATCTGAGGGTGCGGGTAAACATTAGCACAGCTCTTCATTCCTGTGAACTCCAAGATCCATTTTTGCACCGTTTAGTGACTGGTGATGAAAAGTGGATACTGTACCAGAATGTTAAGCGCCGTCGACAGTGGGTTTGTGCCGGAGAACCAGCGACACCACAGCCAAAACCAAATCTTCACCCTCGGAAGGTGTTGCTTAGTGTTTGGTGGGATAAAGGTGGTGTAATACACTTTGAAACCTTACCACACAACCAAACAATCACCGCTCAAGTCTACTGTCAACAACTGGATCGATTGAACACTGCACTAAAAGAAAAGAGACCTTCTTTGGTTAATCGGAAAGGAATCGTGTTCCACCACGACAACGCACGTTCCCATACCGCTCGGATCACTTCTGCAAAAATTGAGGAGCTTGGGTGGGAAAAACTTCCACATCTTCCATATTCTCCAGACCTTGCGCCTTCAGCTTATCATCTCTTCAGGAGTCTGCCAAACTATCTTGACGAGAAACAGTATACTTGTTTAGATGACCTGCACACCAGTCTCTTTACGTTTTTTGCCTCAAAACTGCCTGAATTTTATAAACATGGCATTGAAAAGCTTGTAGGATGTTGGCAGAGCGTCATTGATTCCGATGAAAAATATATGCTAGATTAAAAAGTTACAGTCGAGTTTTTTTTGGCCTTCAAATTTCGATCTAAAAAACGACATTACTTATGGGATGACCTGATATATATATATATATATATATATATATATATATATATATATATATACACCTTTCAACCTTTCAAATGTTCCGTGCGATGATTCCTCACTTCACGAAGGTCAAGCTTGTCGCCTTCCTCTCGAGCTGACCTGGTGAAGTAGAGAGTTGGTTTCTTTTGCTCTCCACCTCACATAGCCAGACACGCCCGGATCATCTGGGATTGTTCTGAACCAGACGTCTAATCTTCTTTTGAAGATATCCACGGCAACACCCCTTGTGTTCCTTAGTTCCTTGGACAGTTGGTTAAACAGTCTTGGTCCTCTCACAACAAAACTATTTTCCTTCGGGGTTGAGGATGTTTCCTGTCTAGCCATTAATTTTGGAACACAACACAGTCTTCCTTTTCTACTTTCCACTGTTATTGGGGGGGGTTATAGGGTTCAGAGTAAGATTAGGGGCTAGTTCTTCCTTTATTTTCCAAGTGTAAATAATGGTGTACCTCTCGCTTCTTTTCAGTGACTATAAGTTTAATTCACGTAACCTTTCCTCGTAATTTTGTTCTTTGCACCCATTGATCTTAACTGTGAAGCTTCTCTGAATCCCTTCTAACTGATTAATGTCTTCTTGTTTATATGGGGATGTTAGGACCGAGCAGTATTCCAACTTGGATATGATCAGTGTTTTCAATAGAGGAATTATTATATTCCTATCCCTTCTTTTAAAGGTTCTCAGTATCTGTCCAGTTATTCCTTTTGCTCTGTTTACGATCTTATTTTGTGTTTCAAATTTCACATCATCAGTCATTACAACACCTAAATATTTTGCTTTAGAATTTCTCTGAATTTCCTGTCCATTTGGGGTATAGTATTCCATGGATTTTAGGTTCTCCCTTTTTCCGTACCTTAACAGTTGAAATTTCTGTGTTAAATTTCATATTGTTGCCTTCCAACTAATTGTAGATTCTGTTCATGTCTGTAGGAATCCTATCTCCTCCTCTGGGTTTCTTATTTTTCTAATCTTTGTGTCATCGGCAAACGATGTTACTGTGCTGTCACTGGTAATGTCTGTCCTCTTCTGTGTCAGTTAGCATGATTATGAAGACTAATGGAGCTAATACTGTTCCTTGTGGTAATGAGCTAAGGACTTCTGATTCTGATGAAGATATTCCTTGAACTGTAATGACTTGCTACCGTTCACTAAGAAAATTATATATCTATTTTCCTACTGTTCCTGTTATTCCCATATATTTTAGTTTATGTGCTAAGATTTCATGGTCACACTTGTTGACCCCTTTGACAAAGTCTGTGTATATTACATCATAGTTTTCATTACTTTCAAGTGCATTAATAATATTGTTATAGTGTTCCATTAGTTGTGATAGTCATGATCTGCCTGACCGGAATCCATGTTAGTTATCATTTAATTTTTTCTGAGTTTCCAAAACGTCGTAGATTTTTTCTCTAACTATTCTTTAAAATATTTTAGTGAGATGAGATATGACACTGGCCTATAGGTTTCGGCCTCGGACGATCTCCTCCTTTATATATATTGGAACTACAGTATGTTCGCTCTCTTCAGGATGCTCAGTATTTCTCCGTGTCGAGTGGTCGTCTCCATATCCAGTATAGGGGCTTAGCGATTGCATTCTTGCAGGTTTTGGTCAGTGTGGCATTCCATTTGTCCGGTCCTGCCGTCGAATGTGCTTTTAGTTTCCCTATAGCTTGTGTAATATCATCTGTTGTAAAGTCGAAGTCCGTTATACTTTCCCCTTGTAGTTCTTCTTCAAGGAACGTGTTTCTATCGCATATCAGTTTATCAGTTTTGGGGATACTGAAAGATGATTCATACTGAGCTCTTAATATTTCAGCTATCTCTGTTAGATCATCAGATAAAGCAATGTCTTCATTTTTCAAAGGTCCGGTAGTCGAGTGATTTTTCGACTTCCTTTTTACAAAATTATAGAAGTACTTTGAGTTAACCTTTATCGCTCCATAGCGTCGTCGTCTTCTTTTTCTGTATGCTTCTCAATTAGTTCCTGTATGACGCAATCTATACCTTGCAATTTATCGTTTAATATTTTTCTGATATTGTTGTCTTTGCAGTTTCTTAATTTTACAGTCACTCTTTTTCTCTTGCGGAACATTGACCTCTTTTGTCTCTCGAACCTGCTTCGTTTTCCTCTTCGTTACATTTTGGGGACAGGTCTATCCACAATTTCTAGCGTCTTTTCCTCTTAGGTAATATTAGCATCTGTTCCGTTGTCTTGGCTTCAAAGATGATTTTCCAGTTTATTGCTTCCATGCTGGACGCTACACCTTCCAGGTTTATCGCTTTGGAGTGAAAATTAAAAATTTCGAATTTGCTTCTTTCTATAGCGTGTGTTCTTTCCTTTCCTGTTGCTTTTATTTTGGTTGTTATCAATAATATTGTGATCAGATATTATAGTTGGGGCTATTTCTATGTTATCAATTAGGTTGTTGTTGTTGTTTGTGTATACCAAATCTAGGCAGTTGCTTTTTCTTGTATTTTATGTTATTTCTTGTGTTAACATAGATTCATCTGCTAGAGCTAGGAACATTTTTGCCTGCTCCTGGTCTCCCCGTGTGCCCCCTTTGTCTTGGTGTATACATACATTTTTTCCTATCCTTTTATATTTCATAAATAGAAAATTAAAATCACCACAGAGAAAAATATTTGGGGTTGGAGAGTATAGATCTTTTATCCAGTTTCTGACCTCTGTAATGGAATATGAGAATTTTGAAGTTGGTGTGTTTGGGGGTCTATATATTACAATTAGTACCATATTTAATTTTTCGACTTTTGCTGAGCTACACATTCTACGTAGTTGTTTGAAGTACTTATAGTCATTTCTGCCATACGTTTCTCGCGTGTATAAATAGCACATCCTCCTTTACGCCTTACTGTTCTATCGGCTCGGAGTATGTTATAATTGTTAATATGTATTTCTTTTTTATCAACACAAAACTCACAGTTTTCACAGTTCGCCTGGCAGCCCTTTAGATGGGTTTCCGTGAGGCATGCAAAGTCTGCTCTGGTTTCTTGCATGAGTCCTTTCAGATATGTGACTTTGTCCAGGGAAGGGAATGGTTTTGTTTAAGGCCCTGAATGTTGGCTAGGATTATTTTTATTTTTTCGCTTTCGTTTTTCCATTTATTTAGTTCCGATTCGTTTTCCAATGGTGGTGTATGTTTCGTTGTCTTGTGATCCTCCGAGAATTTTCCTCTTTATTTTTTCGATACCTGTTGTCCCGATATCGCATGGAATGTCTTTCTGTAAGCCTTCTGTGCGGCTCTCGGATATAAATAAATAAATAAATAATATATATATATATATATATATATATATATATATATATATATATATATATATATATATATATATATATACAGGGCGTCCCAAAAAAATGTATACACACTTTAACAGCTGATAGCTCAATTGATGTTTCTTTCTTTCCAAGTTAAACCCATTAGAATTAATAATGGCAGTCAGACTAAGCTTTGAACAAAGGAAATTCATTCTAAAATGCTACTGGAAGTGTGAAAACGCAGTTGAAGCAAAGACAGTTTAGGAGGGAGTTTCAAACAGATCCACCAATGCGACTTACCATCACTCGAATTAGAGATACGTTTGAAGCCGATGGAACTGTTCAGAATGTCCACAAGAAGCGTTCCGGAAGACCACGGACATCGACAAGCCCCACAAAGCAAGAAAGAGTACTGGAAACGTATCACCAAAGTCCAAGAAAATCTGTGCGGCAAGCGAGTCGTGAGGTAGGAATTTCAGAATCGTCTGTCCAACGCATTTTGAAGCGCTGTCAATGGAAAAGTTACATTCCAAGATTAGTCCATGCTATTAATGAAGATGATGATCCGGACCGAAGAGTGGAGTATTGCGAGTGGTACTTGGCACGATGTGGATGTGGATTGGACGAAGGGGTTTCGTAGAATACCCTCCGCGTTCACCAGACCTCACACCACTAGACTTTTTTTATGGGGATACTTAAAAGACAAAGTCTACGCTATAAAACCTGCAACAGTCGCTGAATTGAGAGCAGCCATTGAACGAGAATGCACACAAATACCAAACGAAATGTTTCGTGATGTTTGCGATTCCATTGCTTCGCGTTATCAGCAGTGCCTGGACCAGAACGGACGTCAGTTTGAAAACAGGCGTTGACAAAACAATTAAATAATGTCTGTAGATTCTATTACATTTTGAAAATGAAATGTATTTTAATAAACACTGCCTTTATAAGTATTTAAAGTGTGTATACATTTTTTTGGGACGCCCTGTATATGATGTAAAATAACGCACTGTTGCGACGAAGTATGAAGAAGGAAACCACTCTTCAGGAAGACTTGAAGGGTTTCCTGCTATATATATATATATATATATATATATATATACTAAGTCGTGATATTTTCGTTAGCTTTAACGAAAATATCACGACTTAACCTAACCAATCGTCAAGGGCGTACAATTAACCTAACCGGGCATTCAATTAATCTAACCGGGCATTCAATTAATCTAATCGGGCATTCAGTTGACCTAACGGCATTTAATTAACCTAATCGGGCATTCAGTTTACCTAACCGGGCATATATATATATTATATATTATATATATATATATATATATATATATATATATATACAATATATATACACACACATATATATCGTTCAACATCCACCCTGGCAATGCCGGGTCGCTCCGCTAGTTTTAATTATATGTGAAGCTCAAGATTTCATGAATGTGTTCTTTTCTATAGTTTTGTTGACCAAATAATTAGTCATGAAAACCTTAAGATTCAGAAATCTTGACACAGTGTGAAGCTCAAAATTTTCACGGCTGCGTTCTTTTCTGTAGTTTAATCGGTGTTGGGGCCTTCGGGCCGAGTAATTTTAATTATTTAATTTATTAACACCCAGGTGCACAACCTGGGGACCTAATCAGTATGTGTGTGAAGTTTCATGTTTATAACTGCTTCTATTTTGGAGTTATGGCTGGAACACACACACACACACACACACACACACACACACACACACACACACACCACTCTCGTCCTTTTACTGTATATTATATTATTATTATTATTATTATTATTATTATTATTATAGATATATGGGATTGAACTCAGAATGGTCCCCTGAGGTTTTTTCATGATACACACAAACCATGCATGGAACAAGGAACTCTTCTGGGAAAATTAAATCCACTATAGTCCGAATAAGTAATGGTAAATGACAACGTAGGCAATGGGTCACTCGCAAAGAGGCCCCAAAAATATATCAGGTCATCCCATAAGTAATGTCTCTTTTTTACCTTTATTTCCAAATTAAAAATAAAACTGCATCAAAATAAATTTTAATCAATTTTATATTTTCCTTCACTTTCTATGACTCTGCCACCTTTCTACAAGCATTTCAATTCCATATTGATAAAATTCCTTCGGTTTAGAAGCAAAAAACTCGGAGAGGGCAATGTTGATAGTCTCGAAACTTTCAAGTTCTTTCCCGTCAGGGTAGTTTTGAAGATTTCTGAATAGGTGGTAATCTGATGGTGCAAGGTCTGGTGAATACGGAAGATGTGGAATTTTTTCCCAACCAAGCTCTTCAGTTTTGGCAGTGGTGATTTGAGCAGTATGAGGATGCGCGCTGTCCTGTTGAAACACACCACCCTTGCGATTGGCCAAAGAAGGACGTTTTGTTTGCAATGCAACGTTCCGTCTTTGAAGTTGCTGACAGTAGACTTCGGCTGTAATGGTTTGATTGGGCTGCAACAGTTCAAAATAAACCATTCCTTGAATATCCCACTAAACGCACAGCAAAACCTTCCTGGGGTGCGGATGTCCTCTTGGCTGTGGTGTAGCAGATTCCCCAGCACTAACCCACTGCCGATGACGCTTAACATTGTCATGAAGCACCCAATTTTCATCCCCAGTAATGAGTCGATTCAGAAACGGTGCTTGAAGTTGCCGAGAATGCAATGAAGAGCAAATGTTCACGCGATCTCTACAGTTGTCTGGTGACAACGTATGGGGAACCCACTTTCCAAGTTTCGACACTTTTCCCAGTCGTTGCAGGTGGCGATGAACTGTGGAACCGGTCGAATTTAGTCGCTAGGCAAGTTCTTCAACAGTTACAGCAGGATTTTCTTCAAGTGTAACTATCAGAAGGGCATCATTGAACTCAACAGGTTGGCCCGAGCGCGCTTCATCAGTTAAACTATAGCCACCAAACCTAAACGTCTGGAACCATCTTTGACATTTCGTTACATTTAAAGCTTCCTCCCCATAAATATCCTGAATATTTTTTGCGGCTACAGTCGCGTTATTTCTTTTTCTAAACTCCTAAAGCATTATATGCCTGGTGTGTTCCTCTGACACCTCCATCTTATCCGTAAGGGCGAAATAAACGAAGATTATTAACACGATGAAACTTCACTTAGAGTGAGAAGTAACATGTCTAAAGTCTAAACCAATAAAAATTCGAGTTTTCCACAAAATATACAGAGAAACATGTGCAAACACGACGCGAGTTTAGCAATGCAAAAAAACGACATTACTTATGGGATGACCTGATAGCTTCCTTCACCAGCTATCTGCAAAGCAGATAGGATCCAGCTTTGGGACACAATCTAGGGTCTACAGCTACACCTAGCCTACTATATCCAGAACCTCAATGTAAGCAAAAGACTTATTGCATTCGCGTCGGATTGAATACATCAAATAAAAAGGGGTAACTATTATATTTTTAGCCAAAAACCAAAACTTAAACCTCTACTGGCAAAATTGAGCGCCCACTTTTCAAGGCACATAACACGTCTGTTTCATGATCAGATTGAACTCAGAATGGTCCCCTGAGGTTTTTCATGATACATCGGGCTAACATCATGAAAAAGAAAAAAACTATAGTGGTTGTCATTTACCATTACTTATTCGGACTATAGTGGATTTAATTTTTCCCAGAAGAGTTCCTTGTTCCATGCACAGTCTGTGTGTATCATATATATATATATATATATATATATATTATATATATATATATATATATATATATATATATATAAGCAAACAACCACAGGGAAAAGGAAAAAGAAACACGAAATCCAAGCGCTTTCGTGATATATTCACATCTTCAGGGAAAACAAGTAATAGGCAGATTTTACAAAGTAAATAAGTTAAATACACAAGCGAAAAATTCCCAATCGGCAACTCAATTTAAAAACCATAAAACACTCTAAAGATTTTTTCAATAGATAACTTAATCTGAAGAAAGCTAAATTACTGAATATAAAAGAACTATATACATGAAATTAGACAATTAACATGTACAGAGAACAAAAATTATTATAACAGTTATTAGAAATAGTATTTAATTAAAGCAAGTAATTAAATTCTTGCCACTTAATTGCCTGCTTTAATTAAATACTATTTCTAATAACTGTTATAATAATTTTTGTTCTCTGTACATGTTAATTGTCGAATTTCATCTATCAATCAGGTCATCCCATAAGTAATGTCGTTTTTTTACCTTTATTTCCAACTGAAAATAAAACTGCATCCAAATAAATTTTAATCAATTTTATATTTTCCTTCACTTTCTATGACTCTGCCTCCTCTCTACAAGCATTTCAATTCCATATTGATAAAATTTCTTCGGTTTAGAAGCAAAAAACTCGGAGAGGGCAATGTTGATAGTCTCGAAACTTTCAAGTTCTTTCCCGTCAGGGTAGTTTTGAAGATTTCTGAATAGGTGGTAATCTGATGGTGCAAAGTCTGGTGAATACGGAAGATGTGGAATTTTTTCCCAACCAAGCTCTTCAGTTTTGGCAGTGGTGATTTGAGCAGTATGAGGATGCGCGCTGTCCTGTTGAAACACACCACCCTTGCGATTGGCCAAAGAAGGACGTTTTGTTTGCAATGCAACGCTCCGTCTTTGAAGTTGCTGACAGTAGACTTCGGCTGTAATGATTTGATTGGGCTGCAACAGTTCAAAATAAACCATTCCTTGAATATCCCACTAAACGCACAGCGAAACTTTTCTGGGATGCAGATGTCCTCTTGGCTGTGGTGTAGCAGATTCCCCAGCACTAACCCACTGCCGATGACGCTTAACATTGTCATGAAGCACCCAATTTTCATCCCCAGTAATGAGTCGATTCAGAAACGGTGCTTCAAGTTGCCGAAAATTCAATGAAGAGCAAATGTTCACGCGATCTCTACAGTTGTCTGGTGACAACGTATGGTGAACCCACTTCCCAAGTTTCGACACTTTTCCCAGTCGTTGCAGGTGGCGATGAACTGTCGAACCGGTCGAATTTAGTCGCTGAAAAAGTTCTTCAACAATTACAGCAGGATTTTCTTCAAGTGTAGCTATCAGGAGGTCATCATTGAACTCAACAGGTTGGCCCAAGCGCGCTTCATCAGTTAAGCTATAGCCACTAGACCTAAACCCTTATCCGTAAGGGTGAAATAAACGAAGATTGTTAACACGATGAAACTTCACTTAGAGTGAGAAGTAACGTGTCTAAACACATAAAAATTCGAGTTTTCCACAAAAGATACAGAGAAACATGTGCAAACACGACGCGAGTTTAGCAATGCAAAAAAACGACATTACTTATTGGATGACCTGATATATAGTTCTTTTATATTCGATAATTTAGCTTCCTTCAGATTAAGTTATCTATTGAAAAAATCTTTAGTGTTTTATGATTTTTAAATTGAGTTGCCGATTGGGAATTTTTCGCTTGTGTATTTAACTCATTTACTTTGTAAAATCTGCCTTTACTTGTTTTTCCCTGAAGATGTGAATATATCACGAAAGCGCTTGGATTTCGTGTTTCTTTTTCCTTTTCCCTGTGGTTGTTTGCTTATTAATAAGATCACGTGTTATTCTGTGATTTTACTGCATATATATATATATATATATATAATATATATATATATATATATTATTTATATTTATATATGCAGTGTTGACAAATGTAAATAGACACCTTCGGTTTTTCTATTTTTTTATTTGATGATAAATAAGGTAACATCCAAATGTCCCATATCCTCAGGAAATGGGGGTTAGGGGTCCGAGCCAGGGTTACCTTAGCCATAGTCAAGTAAGTGGGAATGACCGGCCGCCGCCTCGCCATGACATAAAATACAAAAAAGACAACCGCCCAGCTCTGGGCACCACTGGGATTTCAACCCACGACTCGGAGGAGCCTCAACACTGCCGAGCGTCGCTCTAATTGATCGAGCCACGGGGCGCGCTTTGATTTGATAATAAAAGTCAATAAATAATAAGCGATTTATTGAGTCAATATATTTAGAATGGTGTCGCTGTCCCCTTTCCATTATGTAAAATTAACGCACGTTCTAGCATTCCATTGATGAACTTTGTCATTTGTTCTTGAGGAAAAATTATTGTGGTGTCTATTTACTTTTGTCAATCCTCTGTGTGTATATATACTTTAGTCAGCACTCAAAACAGATTGCAGAGTGAATCTTGTACCAAAAATAAAGATTACTGTTTTACGAAGCACCATTCCGTCCGTCCATAATCAATTTAGGGCACCAGCAGCTCACAACATCGATACCAAGTATATACAGGGCCAACGTACTAATTAGGCCTCCGTACGCGGTTTATCACTGAAAGTAATGGTGCTTCGGTTTGTCATATTCAAGTGAATCGTCTTGTTTACGACCCTTTCAATTTAGTTTGTCATTAATTTTCGTCATAAACATTCTGGGTATTAATTATAAGGTCAAGATTCATGATTCATTTGGGGCAAGATGGCACCGCAAGTTTACCCCGAGATTTGAAATAACTTTCCTCGTATATTTAATTTTTTACTCATGGGTCAAAGTGGTTGAAATCAGTTCGTTCTCGCAACAATTTTTAAATTCATATATTTCTTTGTTGCTCTCTTTTCCTCTTTGAGTCTTTCTATTCCCGAAATGCATTCTTTCCCCAGTTACTCCTTCATTCTTCCTCAAATACCACGGATACAACTTCAACTTACGCAGAACAATCATATGATCCGAAAGTCCACCATTCAAATTTCATTTTGTTTTTACATCTCGCACATTCTTTAACCCTTTACCGCACTGTGCGTCGAATACGTAACGTTTCAAATACACGCATTTAGACTCAACCCTACGCAAAAAGTTCAGCCATAAAGGGTTAACATTCTTCTCATATAATCGATCAAACTTCTGTTTTGTTTCCGCTAATTGCATACCACGTATACTTATGTATATCTTTGTTTGAATAAGGAGTTTATAATAATCAGTAGGTCAGGAGAGCCAGAAACTGGTACAGCGCTCAGGCCAACTAATGCGGTCTATTGCTGTTTTTTCTCTCTTATTATTACCGGAATTAGCGGGACTGGAAATCCTGATCTCGGTCTTTAAAGAAAGAGTTACCCACACGAACAAACCATTTTCAACACAATTCTTTTAATCTTTCGCTGTTTCCACCTTTAGTTGGTACCCCAAATGATCCCAATATTTCACCTTCTGGCACTCCAGTTTTCCCTTTCATATCTGCCATCACTATGGATCACCTTCCACTTACCTTCCACTTGTCAAATTGCATTCATTCTCTCCATGCAAAAACACCTTTACACTTCATCTGCTGTATCATCACGAGGAGCATACACAACAAAGACACCACAACATCGCCTTTTTCTTTCTTACTCTAAACTTTACACAGACAAGTAGAATTCGTTAATTTATACTCATACATTTTGTCTTTTATCATGTTCCCTCTCATCTACACCAACTTTTATGCCTTCCACTCCATACCATTCAAAATCCACAGTTCCTTTCAGCCTCATTTCATACAGACCAATTAGGCCAAACTTACCACTTTTAAGCAATTATCACGACTTCTTCCCATTTACATTCTTCTCACATTTCACACACCAAAGCGGAGTCGCCTTTTTCTGCGAGAGCGTCACGGGCTCCGAGAAGATTCAAAGGAAGCAGTTACCGACGTTGGGTTCCAAGCCCATTTTATTTTTTTCATTTTGGAAAACATTTTGCATTCCTATTTATCGTGCAAATTATCTTTAAAATGCAAATTAACATTATATTTTGTAATTTAGGCTTTCTTAGCCCAGATTTTTCGACTTTTTTCAGCATTGGTGGTCAAGAGATAAGTATATGGATTTTAAATAGTTCATTCCAATTTTTACATTTAATGAAAATATTTAATGCCAGTTTATATATATATATATATATTATATATATATGTGTGTGTGTGTGTGTGTGTGTGTGTGTGTGATAGCCCAAATTAAATCATATCAGAAAATTAACGTGCCATTCTAGTGTCTACAGTTGGTGAAAACCTTTAATTATAATGTAAAACTTAAGCTCAAAAACAGTCAGACCAGTTATCTTGACGGTTTTCGTTATTTTTTTTTTTAAATTTCGTAATTAAATGTTTTCTTTGAGGTTGAAAATCCGAATAGGACCTAAGTGTCTCATCGCTGAAGGATTTATTTAAATTATCTTGAAAGCCGACTTTTTATTTATGAAATTTGTTTTGTTCGTAATCGAGCGACACAAATAAATCCACGAGGAGTTATCATGTTCCGAAAACGGCTCTCCTTCCTCAGGAGTTAATTATCATTTGAGCTGAAATAAATTCTTTATTATCGTAAGCTTTTAGCCAGGTTAAATTTGAAACAATACTGCAAAACAAGAGAGATTTTACTACAATGAGTTAAAATATTTATACAGAGTGTACAGAAAAAGGTTTAGTAACATTATTAAAGAAATTTTAGGAAATATGAAGATAAGTGAAATACAGGGTGTTTCAGGTTGACCCTAGAAATATGGAAAAGAAACACTTCATATTTAGTTACGGAATTACTATGACAAATTTCAAATACCAAATACAAACTACAAATTGGCGGAATTTGTAGTTTGTATTTGGTATTTGAAGTTTGTCATAGTAATTCCGTAACTAATTTGAAGTGTTTCTTTTCTATATTTCTAGGGTCGACCTGAAACACCCTGTATAGCCAAAACACACACACACACACACACACACACACACACACACACACACACACACACACACATGAGTTTTCAGGGAATTGACTGTGGATGAGAGATTGTTCCAGTTCATCTTCTTCGTAATAAAGATGTTTAGATTTGTTATGATGTTACCTTTCATTGTACAGTTCACATTTTATTCAAATTAACTCTTGGAGAACGTCGAGTACGAAGGAATTCTTAAGTGGCTCTGTGTGTGTGTGTGTGTGCTCGCGCGCCGCGTAAGCAATTGGGCATCAGTGAGGTCGCGTGCGTGATAATTCACGATTCACGGATGAAGTAATGTTTTTCATAACACTTTTGGCGCGTTTGGTACTTTTGGCACTTTTAGCACTTAAGGCACTTTTGGTACCTTGGAATATTGAAAAAATTATATAAAAAATACTAGAAACATTTTTACTGCCCGAAAAAAAAAGAAGATAAGTTGGTCCTGGTTAGCTTAGGTTGCACTACAGGGTGTCCTGAATGTCTTGTTACTCCTATGTAAATGCTACTCCAGTGTTCTGTAACTATGGTAATGAAAGTATATAGTAGAAAACACCGTGAGACATTTTATTTTATACAGAATTATACAACATTGTAGTTTATACATAGTTATACGCAAGTTTATCATGTATCCACTGGATCTGTATGCAAACCATCGTTCTCACTGCGCAGAATGATTTTACACCAGGTTCGGTGTGCTACGCTCCACAGCATTTTAGGTGTTACGAGTTTAAAAGCATCCTTTAAGGCTTCCTTTAGCCCGTTATTGGAATCATAACGTTTTTGAGAAACCTTTCCCTTTATAAATCCCTATAATGCATTGTCACAACTCGAGAGATCTGGGCTTCTCGGAGGTCACTTTAATGCAAACCCTCTCCCAATCCATCGATCAGGAAACACATCAGTAGCATGGGCGCAAAATGTATGAGTGCAATTGCATTGCAATATTGCATAATGTTATGTAATGTTGCAAGAGTGCCAACCCTCACCCCGCCTTTTGTTCCAAGAGTGCCAACCCCCCACCCCCAGAGCCGGGTGTTCACTCGGCTGATTGCCGAGCTCATATGGAGTTCTTCAGCCACCCGCCGCTACTTATAGGCACCTAATCAGCCAGTTGGCTGAGTTGCCAGATATCGCCAGGAATTTATTTACTCCTTATATTAATCAACCAGTTGCCAGATTCGTTATTTATTAAATTAAGTCACATATTATTCAGCCACTTGGCTACTGAGTTGCCAGATTCGTTATTTAATAATTTAATTCATATATTAATTAGCCAGCAGGCGCCACAGCCAGCAGGCGCCACAGCCAGCAGGCGCCACAGCCAGTTGGCTGCTGAGTTGCCAGATAGCATTTTAATTGTTCAGGTATTCCTTATTAGGGAGAGTTGCTAAATACCACCATTTATTTTAATTTTTATTTGTATTATGGAGAGCTGCTAAATACCACCATTTATTTTTATTTTTATTATGGAGACCAGTTGGCTGCTTAGCTGTCAGACAACGCCATGTATTTAATTAAAGTATATATTATTCAGCCAGAGCCAGTTGGCTTAATCACCCAGCTGGCTTAGAAGGCTGAGGGTTGCGCTGTTTATTTGCATATATTCCTCCGTCATCTGGCTTAGAAAGCTGATAGCAATAATTATTTAATTAAACCATATATTCTTCCGTCATCTGATTTAGAGGGCTGAGTTGCCAAATAGAAATAATCATTTAATTAAACCAAATATTATTCAGCCAGCTGGCTTAGAAGGCTGAGGGTTGCGCTGTTTATTTGCATATATTCCTCCGTCATCTGGCTTAGAAAGCTGATAGCAATAATTATTTAATTAAACCATATATTCTTCCGTCATCTGACTTAGAGGGCTGAGTTGCCAAATAGAAATAATCATTTAATTAAACCAAATATTATTCAGCCAGAGCCAGTTGGCTTAATCAGTCAGTTAGCTTAGAAGGCTGAGGGTTGCATTGTTTATTTGCATATATTCCTCCGTCATCTGACTTAGAAAGCTGATAGCAATAATTATTTAATTAAACCATATATTCTTCCGTCATCTGACTTAGAGGGCTGAGTTGCCAAATAGAAATAATCATTTAATTAAACCAAATATTATTCAGCTAGAGCCAGTTGGCTTAATCAGCCAGCTGGCTTAGAAGGCTGAGGGTTGCGCTGTTTATTTGCATATATTCCTCCGTCATCTGGCTTAGAAAGCTGATGGCAATAATTATTTAATTATAAATACCGCCATTTATTTTAATTTTTATTTATATTATGGAGAATGAAGAGTTGTCGGAATATATATATATTATATATATATATATATATATATATATATATATATATATATATACTGTATATATATATATTGCCGTGTTTTACCTTTAATTATTTATTATAATTTATTTAAATTCATTATTTCTTTATTTTCTTTCCTCTTTCGTCTATCATAATTTATTGTAATTTGAAGTTCACTAGGAAAACTTATTAATATCGTTTAACAAATTTATTTGTTTATTGAACAGTTATTTATTTTGCAACTTTTTTTCGTTAACAAAATTCAAGTTAGAGAAGAAATCATTAGAAGGACAAATTCCACACATCAGATATTTTGCGTCATTTTATAAAAATCGAAAGGAAACTATAATTTTCACAATATTTGCATAAATAACATTTCACGCTAATAACCGAATTTACAACCTGTAACAATTCTATAACATGCCAAACATAACGGACAATTTTCTTAACATTGTGTTCAGTGAATAAATAAACGAAGTATTAACAAAATATTAGTACAGGAAAATATATAGTTATACAGAGTGTCCATAAATGTTTACCCTGAAAACAGTATGCTCTCACGTTTTAATGACGAATCTTACATCCGTTTTCTTTTTACAGGTGATCTCGTACAGGGATAGAGTTTCTCTGCTGGTGTGTTTCGTGTACCGCATTCGCCGCTAGGAGCGCTGTAGTAGCTGTTCAGTGGTAGAGTCAACAGACACAATGTGCTTATTTGGGGATCGGAAAACCCACGTGCCGTAAGGGAGCATATTCGGGGCAGTCCGAAGATCAACGTCTGGTGTGGACTAATGCATGGCCAGATAATTGGTCCTTTCTTCTTCGCTGAGAACACTGTTTCCGCAACTGTGTACCTGGATATGCTCACCAATTACGCCATTCCCCAGCTGCAGGACAGGCAGCCAACTGTCATCTTCCAACAAGATGGGGCACCCCCTCATTGGGCGCATGTTGTTCGTGAAACTCTCGACGCAACATTTCCAAATCGATGGATTGGCAGGAACGGGCCAATCCAATGGCCCCCAAGATCACCAGATATTCCCGCTCTGGATTCCTTTCTCTGGGGTCATGTTAAAGATTTGGTTTATGCAACAGTTGTTCCAGATATCAGGACATTGCGAGAAGGCATTACAGGTGCAATTGCAACAGTTAACCCACAAATGTTGGAAAATGTGTGGCGTGAGTGTGAATACCGTTTAGACATTTTACGTTCCACTAGGGGTGCACATGTGGAAGCTTATTAAGTTCATCAACTATGTATCAAAACTTTGTATGTTTATCTACTTATGATTAAAACTGTGTTTGAATACGAGTGTTTATTTAAAAGTTATAGCTTCCTTTAATCAGGGCAATCATTTATGGACACCCCATATTATCAAAAGTTAATTATAACGGTTACAAGACTAGTTGCCAGAGTGCGCCATGCAGTGAAATAGGTCTTTTATTTGATCATTTTGCGTTGAACTGGATTTGTCTAATTAAACATGTTTATTTATTCCTGAAAACCACCGAAAACCTAATTTAACATTATTACTTAGACTACCCAGTTACGTCTAACTCAACTCAGTTAAATATAGACTCATACGCGTAAATTTTGCAGGCCGAAATGGAGAAGACTGCGAAATAAAAAATTAAGTAAGCCTAAAATTTAGATAGGCCAAGCGTAAAGCCTGAATAAAAAGTAACGCCCTTAACAAACAAACTAGTGAACAATATTAATAACTTTCAGGAAATTTGTATTACCACAACCGTTCATCGTCATAATGTAAGCAACATATTGCCAGATACCGCAATATCTTACGTGGTAACTAGTAAAAATGTCAGCACGGGCCTAAAGACCTACATTTTTTTAAGTTCATTTCTCTCATTACACCGATAGGAGTAACTATGAATCACTATCCATCCAGGGAGCCAGCACAAAATTATTTGAGAACAATCTTTGTTAATTTGTTGCACGAGGTGCCAATTTCGCTAGATTTAATCAGCTGTGGTCAGTATCGTGTGGTCGTCTGCGGTAAATAATAATAATAATAATAATAGAACCAAATCGTGTGAAATCACAATTTCTTACCTTTCATAATGTATGGATCTATAACTTCGTAGAAATTCATTCAATATACATAAATTTTCACTTAAAATTTAATTTACACGTTATATGATGTGCCCGTTTTTCTGAAAAGGCAAACTAACATCGAGAACTCACGCCTTAAACATTTGAAATCGTATAAACACGTATTGAAACGTTCAAAAATGCTTTTACACGACTCCAAAAGGACACAAAAGCCTAGCTAAAAACTATAGACCAATTAGTTTAATCTCTATTTTTTGCAAAATACTTGAAAGTGTCATCAGAGACAAAATTACAATATTCTTAGAATAAGAAGGATTAATTGGCATAAAAGGGGCAGTACCAAATTGGATTGAAGAATGCTTAAAGAAAGGAACAGAGTCCAGTTAAATGGAGCTAGATTATGATAAATAGTAAATAAAACCTGATTAAGGACGACATTTCTGAGTTTAAACATTACACGAAATTTTACCGAGTACACTCCTTTATAGTGATTTCATTAACATTAAACTCGTCAAGATATACATTTCTTTTATTAGTAAAAATCATGAAATTTGTTTTACTGGTATTTAGGAAGAGTTTATTGGTGGTCAATACACTGATAAGTTCTGAATGAAATATATCCTTTGGATGGTCATTTATATACATATAATAAAAATAACAGTGGACTAGAGCTGATCCCTGTGGTACACCATGTTTGACAAGCGTATTAGTTGAACAAACTTTATTTACTGATACAAAAATGATATCTATTGGACAAATAACTTTTAATCCAATCACTGATTGCTCCTCTAAAGCCGTAACAATATAATTTATTAAGTAGAATATTATGGTGGTATTACATCAAACGCTTTACTCAAAGCCATAAATATTGATACCATTATTTCTCTGTTCTCCTTAGCTATATTTGCATTTTCCATAAGGCGATGTTTATCCGCTATTGAAGTAAAATGTGCATTTAAAGAGTCTGCATTAGTAGCATCATCAGTAATTTCTTTATTATTAACATTTAATTTCTCTATTGATTTTTTTCTTAATTTGTTTTCCAAGAAGATTTTTTATAGACAACCAAGTGTTTTTCATGTCTCCTTTATGTTTGGAAAATTTATTGTTATAATAGTTATATTTAGCAATTTTTATTATTTTAACTAGTTTGTTTCTGTATTGAGCATATTGTATTTTAGGAATTTTGCTCTGCAATAATTCGACTTATTTCATTATAACTTTTCTTCATCCAATTCAGACCGGTTAACGTGTTTCTTAGCTGCCTGTATTCAGATAAAGTTGCTAGACTATTACTACTTTTATAATCCATACTGTCCTCTTTTTATTTTTCATCATCTTCGATATTTTCCTGTACCAAAGCAAAGGTTTCCTTCAAGCATGTTTTTAATTACTGAAATATTTAAATTATCAGAGTAACCGTCAAATAATGTTTTTCCTTATAAGTACCCATACAGAAAACGTTAACATGTTCGATGGGAAGGAAACTAAACTATTTAACTTTCCCAACATCGTTTGGTTTATTAATCATAACTTTACGTTTCGAGATTAACTCGATTCGTCATCAGAATCTGTAATTTTTAAAAACATACATTAGCTGAGCAGAAGGACTAAACCAAGAACCCACTGGCCCTATCGGGGTTATCCAAGTCATGAGCTACATTTTATAATAATAATAATTAAATCGTACAGATTTTCAATCACATGCACAGTACAGTACAGTAATTAACCTCTGACTAAATAGTGTGTATATTATAAATAATTATATATATATATATATATTAGTGGCGTTCAAAAGTTCTTTTTGGGCTGTTTCGTGTTTTCTTCCGTTTAACTTTTTATTAGTAAAGTTTTCAACAATTTTACGTTTGAATGTCTTTAGTAAAGTTGTATTTTTATCACTCGCATATTTTCGTCATTTATATATTTTTTACTCTCAATTTGATTTTGACTTTTGCCTGTTTCTGCTTTGTAATTTTAATTTTTATCTTGAACAGCTTTAATTTTGTACTCTACATTAGTTTTAGCTCTCGACTTATATTTTTTTGTCTTGTATTTATTTAGCTTTTATTTATTAGGCATTGAAAACGGGAGTTGCCCGAAACGTACGCTGCAGCCAAATATAATGACTTTTTTTGCTCCACGTCTTCGTTTTTATCCTAAATATATATGATAATGTAGATGAGTTTGGGTAATTATTCATTTTTTGACAGACTCTTTTTATAATGAGAGCAAACTTTTCTGGTCAATTTTGAGGTGTTTTGCATGAATCTGCCATCCGTTTCCTGTGCAAATGCGTAGTTTTCGAGATATCGTCATCTCGAAAACTACGCATTTGCATAGGAAACGGATGGCAGATTCGTGCAAAACACCTCAAAATCGACCAGAAAAGTTGCATTCGTGCTAAACACAAACCTAACTTAACCTAACCTAACCTAACTAACCACCCAACCTAACCAATCACCTTATCACACACTTCACCACAAAAAGATTTCCAGTTAACAATGGACTCGCTACCTAGTTTTATAACTTTCTCGGCATAACGTTGTGAAAAATATTTTCGCAAATAAATATTTATGAACCGGAGGTTTTTATTCACTGAGAAGTTGCAATGTTCCAGCCATGTGCCCTTAAAGATAGAAACAGTAAATCCACACTCACGTTATTTTTTGGATTTTTTTTACGGCACCTAAACATCTTCGGGTCTTGTCTTAAAATACAGGCAGTATTACATTAGGGCAAATCACGGATGTCGGAATTATGCCGTGATTGGAAAAAACATCTAAACTTTTATCTTCATCGAGGCCAACAAGGGATTAGGTCTTCAAAATCAAGTTCACAAGATTGACACGTCATGATCCTAGAACGAAAATCACCAAACTAACAAGTAACAGAAAGAAGTAGGCAAAATCAAGAAAAAGTAGCCAAAAAATAGCCAAAAAATCTCCAAAAAAGGTAGCCAAAATAAACAAATTAACCGAATTTATATACATACATATTAGAAAGTAGAAAATATTTTTTTTATAAAAAAGTACATTTTATACAAATTTGCACAAGATAATATATATATATATATATATATTTCTTATTCAGTTTGATTGGTATTCATATATATATTGCTGTTATAGCTGGGTGTGACTGGGTCAAAAAACGAATATTAACCTGAGTTTGAAGTACAATAAAGTTTAATACAGTTCTTAGTACCTGTATATTTGCATGATCCCTTTTCAGATTGAATCGGATCTCCTAGTTCAGGGTTGTTTGGTTTTAGATTTTAAAAATTTTAAAAGGGCGTAGGAAAACGAGAAACTAATTTTTTATTTATTGATGTAGGGTTTATTTTTCTTAATATTCTCCTAAATTACAGTAAGTGAAGCTTAGGAATCTTTCCTGTACACACACACACACACACACACACACACACACACACACACACACACTGTCGTCAACTGAATTAACCATGACTTACTAGCGAGTTTACCAAAATTTCACCGAAGGCATCTCACTTAGAGTCTAGCATCAGACTTTTTAAATCACAAAGCAAACTAATTTATCCAAACACACACAAATTAAATACATTTTAGGCCAATATATACAATCAAAGTATCGTATTTACTATGCCTACAGTTAATACTGAGCCAGAGTAGCTAGCTGTTTGAGCTCAGTTTTGGTAGACCACCCAGATTTTTTGTTCCGTATGCCATATCCAGTACTTGATTGCAGCCTAAAAATAATTGTATTTGCTCTTATCTAGCTATTTGTTAATTGTAGTTAAGCAGATGTGAACAAACCTCAAACAGTAGGCTGTGGCCCTGACAAGTTTGCTGAAGTTTGATTATGGATAGGCCTATATTTCTGATGTTGATAAATTTAACTATTTATTTTAAAGCACCAACACCTGATGAGGGGTGCTAGAACCTGTCTTTTTTTAAAAAAGTCAAGCATCAGGCTTTTTAATCACAAAGCATTCTAATTAATGGACAATATTAACAATAGTAGGGACATTAATCCTAGATTTTTGTCCCAATTTTCTATCAGCTGTTGGTTACAAATGTTTGTTGGGAGCAGGTATCTAAAAGACACCTACTGTTTGACCCCTTTTGTTTTGGATTTGAGTTAAAGAGTAGGATCTATTAAATAGGCTTAACTCATTTTAGGTGCTATAAAAAATAGGCCCACCTCACTTTACCTTACTCTTTACACTCAAGGCCTATCCTAACTAAAAACATTGTAAATTTTTAATTCAACCTGTTCGCAGGTTATATAAAAAAATTATTACAGTAATTTAACTCGCTCATCATAAAATTAAAATTCAGAAGTTTAACACTAACAACAATTATGGAAGACTTGGACAAAAGGGTAAAAAACCCAGACTAAAAAAAACAAAAACACAGACCTTGGGGACTATGGTACCATCTCAAAACTACAAAAAATTAATGAGAAAAAATCAGCACGTAAAGGTGTCATCACCAAACTGTATAATGATTAGACACAGAAAGACCCTACAAGATATGATCTTGAAACAAACATTAAATTCGGTTAATATTCGTCTTTAACCCGCTCACGCGCGGTTAAATCAGTACAATATATTGAATGACATTCAAAACGACTAGACGAAAAATGAATTTAAATAAATTATAATAAATAATAAAAGGTAAAACACGGCGATATATATATATATATATATATATATGTATATAATATATGTATATATTCTGACAACTCCTAATATAAATAAAAATTAAAATAAATGGTGGTATTTATAATTAAATAATTATTGCTATCAGCTTTCTAAGACAGATGACGGAGTAATATATGCAAATAAACAATGCAACCATCAGCCTTCTAAGCCAACTGACTGATTTAGCCAATTGGCTCTGGCTGAATAATATATGGTTTAATTAAATGATTATTTCTATCTGGCAACTCAGCCCTCTAAGTCAGATGACGGAAGAATATATGTTTAATTAAATAATTATAGCTATCAGCTTTCTAAGCCAGATGACGGAGGAATATATGCAAATAAACAGCGCAACCCTCTGCCTTCTAAGCCAGCTGGGTGATTAAGCCAACTGGCTCTGGCTGAATAATATATACTTTAATTAAATACATGGCGTTGTCTGATAGCTCAGCAGCCAACTGGTCTCCATAATATAAATAAAAATGAAAATAAATGGTGGTATTTAGCAACTCTCCCTAATAAGGAATACCTGAACAATTAAAATGCTATCTGGCAACTCAGCAGCCAACTGGCTGTAGCGCCTGCTGGCTGATTAATATATGAATTAAATTATTAAATAACGAATCCGGCAACTCGGCAGCCAAATGGCTGAATAATATATGAATTAATTTAATAAATAACGAATCTGGCAACTGGCTGATTAATATAAGGAGTAAATAAATCCATGGCGATATCTGGCAACTCAGCCAACTGGCTGATTAGGGGCGTATAAGTAGCGGCGGGTGGCTGAAGCACTCCATATGAGCTCGGCAATCAGCCGAGTGAACATCCAGTTCTGAGTTCCCACCTCTGGGTCCTCTCCTCCTATCTCTCTCTCTCTGCCCCTTTGGGGGGTGAGGCGTCCCCTTCTCCCCAAAGAGGCCTCTTAGGTTAGGTATGCCCCTTTGGGGGGTTCAGCTTGGGGGAGAACTCCGCCTCCAAGTTGCATACCCCTTGCAATCCTATTTTTGGGTTGGCAACAAAGGTTGGCACTCCCCTTTGGGGGATAACTCCAAGTCCCATACCCCTTGCAACCTCATTTTTGGGTTGATAACAAAGGGGGTGTGGGTTGGCAATAAAGGGGGGGTGGGAGGTTGGCACTCTTGTAACAAAAGGGGGTGGGGTTGGCACTCTTCCAACATTATGTAACATTTTGCAATATTGCAATGTAATTGCACTCATACATTTTGCGCCCACACTACCCACCTCATTTAAATATTCACGAATCCTCAAGGAATAGTGGGGAGGTGCTCCATCCTGTTGGAACCAAACATCATTTAATATTCCGAGATTATACATAGGTGTAACAAGACTTTCAGGACACCCTGTAGGTTAGGTTAGTTAGGTTACGCTAGATTAGCGAGTACCTCACTATTCAACAGAAAACGCACTTCGACTATCAATTGCGCCCGAAACACTTATCATACACTTTTCGGTTCGATGACACTAAAGATAGGTTAAGTTTGGTTAATTAATATTTTAAATATATGGATTTTAAAAAGTAGGTACCTCGCTTATGCGGGAGATGCGCACGTGTGTGTCTGTGTGTGTGAAAAAGAGAGAATTTTGCTTTATTAATTAGTAGATCCTACGCTGTAATATTTAATTACTCGTGGTGGAGAGGACATGTACAAGATTCTTCGCCAAAAAAAAAAAATGTAAAAAATATAACACTAATAGCATCGCTGGGTACAAATCACCCAGTATAGTCTAAAAAACAAAGAAAAAAAAAAGAAGAGACACGCTCATTCACCCATCACCAAGTTTCGAGAAACACTGAAGCTACTGAGAGGGAGAACCTCCAACGTAGCCAATTTGGGTGGTGGCCGACGATGTTGCTAATTCTCTTGGTGTGGTGTACCCAACGATGCCTATCTAGGGTTAAACAAAAGCATAATAAGTTAGCAGAAAATCGGTCACATCATATAACGTTGATAACATAATATTTAAAATTACAATAAACGGATTGTAGAAGGCGCAATTATGCGGCTGTGCCAAAAATTCTGTTTTCTTTTATAAATATCCATAGAAAACGTTGTTTATTGGGTAAGCTAACTAAAACATAAAATCGAGAATTAATCAACTAACTTTGAGGAGTCTGTTTAAAATAATTAATTGGCTCGTAATCATTTTATTTCTACTTAAATGTGTGTAATCAGCAGTTATCAGAATATATTTGAATACAGTTTGTTAATAATAATAACTTAATGAGGGGTAATGTTTTCTTAAAGAATTTGGAGGTTTCAAAAGAAATTTTAAGTATTCCTGCGTTCAGAATAATTTAATATTATTCCAAAAAGACTTTTTAAATATATAATTAGACTTTCTTTTAACCCTCTGACTGCCTTGTCAGCCATATATGGGTGACGTGGCAAAATCCCTATAGACAACGTCAAGAAGCTGTCATATTTTGAGGTAATGATAGTATTACATGTTATGAAATACCTTTTATGAAGATTGGCTTCGTTTTTAAACAGGTCTCGAAACTGGTACTTGATTGTGGGGTAAGTTAAGGGCAAGTTTATAAATGGAAGTGTGTATAGAGGATATTACAGCGCTTTAGAGCCGCAAAATAGTAACTTGCGAGCTAATTACATACTTTGCATTCTTATTTTTATAAAAATTTGTTTCACGCTTTTGAGTTTTGATCCTTTGGGGGGGAGACGCTTCTTTTAATATACGAATTCCTATATATTATTAATATCTTGCGTCGATCTCATAAGATCGTGTAATGACTCGGACTTTATGCGATTCCTATGCAAAATAGTATTGCGTGGGATAAGTATACTCGTCCTTGCTTATACCTTAAAGGTTTGCCCTGCAGAATATCGTGATGCATGTTGTTTATTTTTCATTTATCTAGATGAAAAAAATCTTCAACTGACTTTCTGTATGTAATCATTTTAACACTCAAATTACCCCAAGAAATATTTTATTATGATCTTGTATATTACGCAATAAGGCGTGATTATATATATATATAATTATATATATATATATATATATATATTTGATATTAATTCGCAAAATTAACAAAAACATTTTGCCGACTGGTACTGGCATTTTTATTTAGTAATCCAGTATTCTTTGGGAAATATTTAAGAAAAGGGATTTAAAAGTTGGTTCATACCTAGACGGGTACACTATACGGTCTCACATTTAGCGAAAATTGTGATATTAATAATAATAAAAATAGGAATTAAGTAATAAAATGATTTATTTTAGTTGTGTAAAGAGAGTGTTTAAATTATAATTATTTATTTAATAAACAGAATTTCTTTTAAAATATTTAGTTCTCTTTAAGGAGGAAATTCATCTGTTTTGGTAGCGAGTTAAAATAAATGGTGGTATTTAGCAACTCTCCCTAATATATATTAAAATATATGGTGGTATTTAGCAACTCTCCCTAATATAAATTAAAATATATGGTGGTATTTAGCAACCAAATGGCTGAATAATATAAGTAATAATTAAATAAATATTGCTATCTGGCAACTCAGCAGCCGATTGGCTGAATAATGTAAGGAATAAATAAATAATTATTGCTATCTGGCAACTCAGCAGCCGATTGGCTGAATAATGTAAGGAATAAGTAAACACATTGCGCTATCTGGCAACTGGCTGAAGGAATAATTAAACACATGGCGCTCTCTCTCTCTGCCCCTTTGAGGGGTTCAGCTTGGGGGAGAACTCCGCCTCCAAGTTGCATACCCCTTGCAATCCCATTTTGGGGTTCGCAACAAAGGTTGGCACTCCCCTTTTGGGGGATCAGCTTGGGGGATAACTCCAAGTTGCATACCCCTTGCAACACCATTTTGGGTTGGCAATAAAGGGGGTGCCTTGGCAGCAAAGGGGAGGGAGAATTTTTTTCTTTTGTAATAAAGGGGGTGGGGGGTTGGCACTCTTGCAACATTACGTAATATTATGCAACATTTCTGCACTCTCCCTTTTTGCCGCTATACTACTTAGGTCCAAAATATACGGTATTACGTAAGTTAGTGAGAACATTATATAAATGATCCTACAGTAATTATCGTAATAATTAAGTTAGGTTAAGTTAAGCTAGTTTTTTAGACTGTCGATCTTTTGGTTTTGTCGACGAAATAGGTACAGTCCAAAATATACAGTATTACGTAAGCTAGGTTGAACATTATATAAATGGTCCTACAGTAATTATCGTAATAAGATGTTCGTTAAATATTATACATAAAGTAAATATAGATTTAACATACAACTCGTACAAAACTTGAAAATTGTTTTTCCTTATGAAACAAATGAAACAAAGTCAGATAGAAAAGACTCGTTAGGTATAGAACGAAAGATGGGAGAATTAGTTCATAAGATTGGAGAAATTTATCTGTCAACATATTTTGACAGATTTTTAATGAGTTTGACTCTTTGATATCTTGGTTAAGGTTGTTCCTAAGGTCAGGGCTTTTGCAATAGGAAGACTGTTTAAGACTGTCGTACAGTATAACCTACAGAGGGTTGACAAAAATAAATAGACACCTTTTTTTTCCATAGTTTTTATTTGATAATAAAAGTCAATAAATAATAGATTTATTGAATAAATGTATTTAAACTGGTGTTGCTTTCCCCTTTGCATTATGTAAAGCTGAAACACGTTCTGGCATTCTCTTGATGATAAATTTTGCTGTTTGTTCTTGTGGACAATCATTGTGGTGTCTATTTAATTTTGTCAACTTGCTGTACAGTATATGTAATTTGATAGTAGTGTCGTTTGGGGCATTACTGCTGACTATCCGATACAGCCGATGTTAAAAGTAACTTTGCACTTCTAATATTGAAATAGTAAAGCTATTTTTTAATCCGACTGTACATATAATATGATGTTTTTGAATCAACTGTGTGTGTGTGTGTGGTGTGTGTGTATATATATATATATATAAGAAACTATTTTTGAATCCGACTGTACATATAATAAGGAACGTAGTTTGTAAATATCTTCTAGTTTGAGAATATGTAGATGGTGAAATAGTGTTTGTAAGTCCATAAACTCTAACTACCGTTAACGTTCTCGTAACTTTACAAAATATAACTTTTCCCCGTAACGTTTCCGTAACTTTTCGTCTAACTTTCATGTAACTTCATGTGTAACTTTTTTGTAACAAACGTGCCTTTCAGAAAAAAAAATAGTCCAACGAAAATTGAAACAATTTAAATGAATGGTGTAAAAAAGAATTTGTAATAACTATATATTGAATTTGATACTAGGGGTACTCAATATATTTTGCCCCACCCTTCTTTCTTAGCTAAATAATAGGCTATGGGTGAAATGTCTTTTGGGCCGTAAGTTTGAACTTTCTGTGCTTCACATAACCGGATTTTTCCAGTTTGAACCTCCCCTCCTTGTATAAAACCGCTTTTAAACGCCCTTGTATAAAACCGATGGTTAACGCAGTTTCGAAAATGGCGTCTGACAGTGATGTGCGTCGTAAACAGAGAACTGTTATCGAGTTCTTAACCGCAGAGGAAACAGTTGGAAATATTCACAAACGTCTACAAAACGTTTACGGAGAGGCTGTTGTTGATCGAAGCACAGTTGGACGCTGGTCTAAACGTGTGAGATCATCGGAGAGAGGGAGAGCCAGCCTCGATGATGAGCCACGCAGCGGTCGCCCGGCATCGGCAGTGACATTTCACACTGTGCAACTTGCTAACAGCATCATTCGATCAAATCGCCGCGTCACATACAAGGAGCTGTCACTAGAGCTAGGAATTAGTGAAGGAAGTGAGAATACGATAATTCAGCAACTGGGATACTCAAAAGTGAGTTCACGGTTTGTTCCTCGCGAAATGACTGAAGATCACAAAGCTCAAAGGAAAGAAATTGCTTCTGAGTCGTTGGTTCGATACGAGACAGAAGGGGATGACTTCCTTTCACGAATTATGACTGGGGATGAGACTTGGGTACACCACTTTGAACCTGAAACAAAACGCCAATCCATGGAGTGGCATCACGCAGACTCCCCACTCAAGAAAAAGTTCAAAATGGCTCCATCTGCAGGAAACGTTATGGCCACCATCTTCTGGGACATGACAGGGGTGATTCTGGTGGACATTATATGAAGAAAGGATAAACAATCAACTCAGAGGCATATATTGCTACCCTACAGAGACTCCAGAGACGTATAAAGCGAGTTCGACCGGAGAGAAAACTGGAAGACGTCGTTCTTTTGTACGATAACAGAAAACCACACAACAATTTGCAAACAAGAGAGGCCATCACAAAAATGCGCTTCACTGTGTTACCCTACCCTCCATACAGCCCGGATCTGGCACCTTCAGACTTCGATTTGTTTGGGCCAATGAAGGATGCTATTCGTGGAAGAAAGTTTCAGAGTGACGATGAGGTTGTTGAGGAGGTTAAGAGGTAATTCCAACAGAACCCAGCGGACTTTTACCAGCAAAGAATAAAGGCCCTTGTTTTGAGGTGGAGGAAAGCCGTAGAAAAGGATGGAGACTATGTGGAAAAATAAAAACTTGTAAAAAAGGTATGTAACTACTCGTGTACAAAATTTCTGGAACTTACAAGGAAACTTGGAAAGAAAGAAAAAAGGTGGGGCAAAATATATTGAATGGCCCTCGTACATTCGAAAAATTTAAAGGGCATTTCATTCAGTAATGTTTTAAGTTTTATATCTGATGTTTGATAAAACTCCAAATGCCTTCCATCATTTTCAGTAAGTAAACGAAGTGTACTCTAATTCAGTGAAAATCTCATCCAAAACAGTTAGAGCATGGGTCGGGGAACTTTTTTGGGTATTACCCAAAAATCTATTTGAGTAAAATGAAATTACCCCCAGACTTCAAAGCAGTGATGTAGGTCTCGAGATCGGTCTCGGTCTCGAGACCGATCTCGAGACCCAATTTGCAGATCTCGATCTCGGTCTCCGCTATTTAGATCTCGGTCTCGATCTCGGTCTCGACAGACGCGGTCTCGGTTTTTCTCCCCGAGACCTTTCGAGACCTCTCGAGACCGCAATGAAAAATACATGTTAATGGCATACTCATGATGGTGGCTTGGTTGAACAGACACAATTCAGAATATTTATGAAAGTTTGTAAAAGTAAGGGACTCTAGGTATTCACTAATCAGTCACCCTGTTTTGAGTTGCCACGTTTGTCTTGCGGGGGGGGCTGTGGGTCTGGATTTTTTTAGGTTAGCGCTACAAAAAAATTTGCCCCCCCCTCCCGTCCCCGTCAGATTAATTTTATTGAAAATGGAAACACTAAATAGAGAATTTTATATATTATATATACGTATAAGTATATATTATAAGGCCACTTAGTGTTGCCAAACGGCGTGTCAACCTCTGTGGCGTGATAAAAACGATTATCCTCCCATCCAATATGTATTTGAAAAAATAAAATGCTTCACACAAAAATAATGCAAGAAATACAGCATAAAGAAAACAGTACCGATAAATTCAATAAAGCATAGAATAACTCGACAACCCTTCACATCACTTATATTTACAACGTACCGATTCGTAGAACAAATCAAAATCAAACCAAAGCCGAGACTAATGGCAAAATATCAAAGCTATCGGTCCAAGCAGAAGAACGTTGAAACTGGGAAGATTTTGAACCGCAGGGAACAGTTGCGGCGGTACCTCTTAGAGATCGATGAATCTCATATTTTAGACAACTGCTCTCCAATAAAGTTTTGGCACCAGAAAAGGGATAAATTCCCATCACTGGCCAATATTGCCATGACTGTTTTAACAGTGCCTACCTCTAGTGCTCCAATTGAGCGTGTATTTAGCCATGGAGGCATAAAATGAGGCCCCACAGAAGTCGAACTTCAGCAGATCTTCTGAACATGCTGATGTTCCTAAGTGTAATGAGCACCTATCATGCTTTAAATAAATGCACAAGTCAAACTGAACAGATATAAAAGAAGTAAATAAATAAAAAGTACGTATATATATTCATTTGTTAATTTATAAGCTATACTTTTTGCATTCAACACACTACATCTGAGAAAGTAGTTATTAGTTTATTAATATACTTAACATAGTCTAATTTCCATAGTAAAATTGAAAGGGCATGAGCTTGGTCTCGATCTCGATCTCGGTCTCGAATTTTAAGGGTCTCGATCTCGGAAGGTAGATCTCGATCTCGAACCTTTGATCTCGGTCTCGATCTTGGTCTCACAGGATCAGGTCTCGGTCTCGGTCTCGGTCTCGGACTTGGTGGTCTCGACTACATCACTGCTTCAAAGTAAACAAAAACAAGCCAATTGCTCTTAAAATTGTTGGATATGGTATACAAAAAATTCAAATTAAAAAAATGTTTATTGGATCCATTATTATGGAGAAATAAAAAAAAGCCACACATGCTGGCATAAGAATAGCACACAAACAAAATTAGTAAAAAGGATTGAAGAACTGAAGAATTTCATTCAAAACATCTCCACTTCAGGTTTTGGAAAAATGATGCTGTTTCATTTTTTATACATCATCAAAATCAGTACGTAAATTCGTAATATTCTAAAATTTAGAATAACGCCACATTTATGTAACAAAATAAAATAAAAATATATGAAAAAAATATCAGCACAAAGTGTCAAGCACTAAAAGCACCTCTTCGTTTCATGATACCATACACACGACTGAGGCTCTCATACCGCACGCATTACCCCCAAAAAATTTTAATTTACCCCATTTGAGGTAATTTACCCCTGTTCCCGACCTCTGAGTTAGAGGAACTGACGTCACAGCATCTCTGATACGCATTTTTAGGTTATTAATGTCACTTGGCTTGATGTGATATGCGGTTGTTTTTACGTGTCCCCAAAAATGAAAATCTGAAGGAGATAGGTCCGGAGAAGAAGCTAGCCATCTTTAAGTCCTTCTCCACCGTCCTGGGAATGTTTCATCGCGAAACATATGCACAGTACGAGCAAACTGAGGCGTTGCACTTGCTGAAACACTGTGCGTTACAATTCAATAGTCCTGAAATTGTCGTACAATATATTTTATTTATTTGACAAAACATTTATAAATTGTAAAGAAGATTAATACAAAAACTTTCACTGATGACCTTTCAACATAAAAAGTCACCAAATCAATAATAACTGTTATAAAGTCGTAGTTATTAATCAGTCACGTGTCATGAGCGTTTGTGATGGAAAAATCGATAATAATTACTGTCAGAGTGTTTGTTTACCGTTTCCAATATTTTTTTTAATCTATTTTTTATTTATTTCATTTTTTTTTTAAAGGATTCTTAAAGTTCAATAATAGTGGCAGGCCAATTAGTTCTCTGAAAGAAATGTCGGGATGGAATAGTTTTCAGTTTTCATTAATTTCAAATTTGTTTTCATTTTATTTGTTTGTTAATTGTTTTGTCATTGTTTATGGAGTTGTTCAAATTGCCTTCGCT
The DNA here is from genome assembly GCA_023014485.1 of Bathynomus jamesi. NCBI lineage: Eukaryota > Metazoa > Arthropoda > Malacostraca > Isopoda > Cirolanidae > Bathynomus > Bathynomus jamesi. The sequence continues at coordinate 115,771 of JAJOZX010005600.1, forward strand.
TCGGACCGTCCTCCACCTCCCGATTATGTTGGGGACTCGTGGTTCGAGTTCCACTTAAAGCCGTAGGTCCCCTCCATCATATAACCTTAGATGTTGCGAAGGAGGTTAACTCCATCATTACTTATTTACATGTTGTGATGCGTGCGTGGACAACATTAATCTCTATAATACTTTGTAACTTTCTGTGTCAGTATGATGCGCGTCATAAGAGTCTCTTCTCATTCACTATCATTATTCCTATTTAAGGCTTCGCCCGAAATGAGATCTGAAAATAGGAATTTCAAAGATGGCAATTCTCAAATCGATCCATTCTCATTCCTGGTCTACGATTTTCCACTTTAAAGGTTAATTTTCTTTTCACGCAATTGAATTACAAAACTCTTTTTACCCTTTCTCAAATCAGGAAACTCTCTTCTTAAGTCTTGAATTCCTGGTTCAAGCGCTGCCGCTTTCGGACTGCGAGTGGGAATGGGAATGGCGCCAAGTGGAAAGTAATTATATACGGAAGCTGTTCGTAGAATGCGGAAATCACTTTGAAGATGGCGATAACTTTAGATTTAATATTCATATATTAAATTCCTGCGAAGCAAATACGATTGAAGAGCTTTCCTCTTGACAAGAATTTCTCGGGTATTCAAAGGCTCTATCTGGAAGGGGGAAGGAAGGAACTTTGGTCACTCTTTTGACAAATGGGAAATATTTCATTAAAATCCATAAAACTAAAACTAAAATAGATTTTTTTTGGAAATGACGTTGATAAAATTTATACTTTTATCACCTAAAAATAGAGTCGTATTTTCATCACTCCGTCAAAAAAAATCATTCCGTCAGACGTAGCCGGTATGATTGGTTGAATTTCATTCATTTGTATAAGTAATTCATCTTTCGGATCACCTGAAGATTAGGGCCCCAGTCTTCGTTAGTTAGCCTTATAAGGCTAACTAACGAAAATATCACGACTTAACCAGTCGTTAGGTCAACTGTACCCCCCTTGACGATTGGTTAGATTAAGTCGTGATATTTTTGTTAGTTAGCTTTATAAGGCAAACTAAAGAAGGCTGGGGACCCTGATCCTCAGGTAATCCCATCTTTCTTCTGTCAACTGCTTTCGTTGAATTAAAATTTAAATTAAACATTAAAATGATTTTAGAATTAGTTATATTCATATACACCACACGAAGTCTTACTAAAGTCCCTGAAATTTAGTTTTGCATTAATTTCTTTATGTAACTAACTTCACTACCGTATAGTAAGTTATGCACATTATACTCGTATACGAGTATATACAAAAATAAATATAAAAGTTTATTTTACCTACCGGATTCGAACCGCTCTTCCTGAGATCCTTCACGCAACGTATTATTCTTGTTACGCAATTCGGAACAGATTTTCAGTAGGTTCATGTTATAAATGTGTTTGTACGAAACCTTAACATTTCGTAGCAGTCGGTTAAATGTGAATCTGTAAATGATTAACAAAAGTACAATGATGTGCATTTAATTTCCTTTATGCGATTAATGCTTGGTAACCAAACAAGGACTCGTTACGTCAAACAAACTGTTTACTAGGCTTCGTACCGATGAAATATATATTTTTAATTTTTTAATTTTTAATTTAAATTCTCGTCCTAAAATTGTTGCCTTATGATTAATAATATAGAATAATAAATATTTTTATATAAAATAAAAGTCAAAGTTTGTGGTATTTAAGACTGAGAATAACAGAATAAGGCCCATGTAGAGCATTTACTTTTATAAGCATTGCGCCTGTGCAATATTTTTCGCACATGCGCCTAATCAGGAGAAATTACAAATATTTCGAGTATGTGTTGAAACAAAGGGAATGTTATGCTACCTTCAAAATTTGTAGAAAATTTTCAAGCAGTTGTCAAAAATTGTTTGATTGGTGAATGAAATAAAGCACAAGTTCCATCAAAACTGACGTAATTTTAGCTCAATGTGTACAAACCTTCGAATATGAAAGATAAGGTATTTTAGGTTCAATCAAATTTGATGCAAAGGTTAGATAATTTTGTTTTATCGTTTGGGCTGGTTCTGTTATTTCGTTGAGAATTTTCTCAGTCGAGAAAAATGTTCCAACGTCTCGAAAACTTGTTCCGACGACCAAAACCTGTGTTTAGTTTTTCATATTACGGATTTTTATTCTTCCTCTTTGAAAAACTTTAGAATTTAGAAGAAACTGGAAGTACTAAAAACAAACTACTTATAACAGACATGGCAGGTATCCATTAACTTTTACTTTACTGAAGGCATTAAAAGTTAAATTTATATTCGAGTGGCGTAAAAAGTAGTGATGTACCGATTCCAAAATTTAGCCGATGCCGATTCCATGAAAAACTGCCGAGACCGATTATTTGCCTGTATTTTAAAAAATCAATTCCCTTCATAATTTTACTAATCTAGTGTGAAAACTTTCAATTTTCATATTTTTACATTTCAAATTTGTTAAAAATGCTTTTCCTTAGCTCACTCCACAATATATGATACCAGAATTTGTCACTCATATACTGTAGCTAAAACGATATTAAATAGTTTTATTACTCAGTAAAATGATAAAATAATTTTATTTTAGTTTCATAAATTGAATACCAATATTTAAAGTAATTGGTTTTCCTTATGTTAAAGGTATTTTCTTTCTTCAACACTGTAAACAACAAAATTTTTCATTAAAATTTCAAGTTCCTGGTGGCCAATTTGAAAAAAAAATGGATATACAACAAGCAGAGCCTTCGGCTCCGTGCCCTACGGGCGGGGCTTGTGCTTCGCAAACTCGCCTACGGCGAGGGCACGTTAGGGTTACCCCTTTGGGGGGAGGTCATTCGCCCTCTCCCCCCCCAAACCCCCTCACCCCCCTAACCCCCTCACCCCCCTTTATGCAACTTGGGACTAACTCACCTTGTTGCATAAACCCCCCCCATTACCCCTACCCCCCCCCCCTCCAAAACAGACAACAGTTGCTTTTCTCGTTGATTCAATAAAACTATAGAAAAGAACGCAGCCATGAAAAGCTTAAGCTTCACAAATCTTGACACAATGTGAAGCTCAAGATTTTTATGGCTGCGTTCTTTTCTATAATTTTATTGCGGTACTGGAGCCTACGGGCCTAGTAATTACAACGCTAGAACCCCCTCTCCCCCTTCATGGGGGGAAGGGGGCTGGCACCTTGCAACAATTGATCAACATTGCAATTGCACATGCACTCGAACATTTTGCAGTCATACTACTAACTTGGAAGATTGTGTAATACTGTTTTCAATTTTGAAAATATTTTGAAAGAAATTTTTTCATATTTTGAAAGGAAATGGAAGAAAATGAGTGTTTTTTTTAATAGTTAACGATTTGGGTTTATAAAATTATTAAAATACTTAAATAAAGTCAATATAATAAGATGGTTTAATATAAAAATTATAAATTACAATATAGAATTACTATTAATAGAGAGTGGGAGATTACATAGTTTATATTTAGAGATTAGCTAGTTAGAGAGAGTGTAAATTCATGGGCAACTTATTACGTTTTGCCTTTTTTGTGAATGTAAAATATTTTTATATAATTACACTTTGAAATGAGTATAAATTATCATAAATAGTGTTTTTTGTATGTTCAATTTTCTATAAATATAGATTTTTTGTAATGAAAATTTTAAAATTTCAAATAATCGGTAAAAGAATCGGCTAAATTTGGCCGATGCCGATGCTCCCAAAATGGCCGATTTTGCCGATGCAGATGAATCGGTACACACTAGTAAAACACAAACACACCAAACTTTACTCGCAGTTAATTCTTTGTTCCCGATATTTTTTCTTTAAGCCTAAAAGTATAAGATTTATTGTTATTCCAAAAACAAATATTTTAGCAACTATTCACTTACATTACACACATTTTGGATTCCTTTTCTCATAACTAAACTAAACCTAAATAAACATGTAAAAACATTTGGAGAAAAGTTGCATTTTAGTACGATATAAAGGGTGTCCTAGAAGTCTTGGAGGGGTTTTATTTAGCTATAACTTTTTTGTTTGGGGATCAAATAAAAAAAGGTTTGTAACACTTGAAAATATATTTATTGCGATTTTAATTACAAATTTAATATCTGGTGAAAATCTTCATTTTCATTGCGTAAATCTAAAATCGCATTAGCGTACGTTATCCGACTCTGATGATCTTGTGGTTTAATTTCTTGAATAATTTGAATTTTGTACGGCTGCGTCGTCGGACTGATGTGGATTTTCCTCAACGCTTTCACGAACTATCTCAACCCGAGTTGGACTTCGGCTTGTCCGAGGACGCCCAGTCTCCCTGACCCTTTCCCATACGAAATTTAGCGACGTACCGTCGAATAGCTCGATCTGAAGGAGCAGAACATGTGTTGAATTTCAATAAAAAAGCTCTTTAAATGGCAACGATGAAGAGTTGTTTGTCAAATAAAGTTCCACAATAGCCACTCTTTATTGCATTGTTCAGGATTCCATTTTCATTAATCGCAGCAAGGGTACTTTAATTGAAAAAGAAAAATAACTAAATTAATCAAAAACGAAAAAAGTTATAACCAAATTAAAAAAACCTCCAAGACTTCTGGGACACCCTGTATATTATTGTTTCCGGTGGAACATTAGAGTTCCACTGGTAATGAAAGGGTTAAGCTCGAAATAGAGGGATACTGCGGGTAAATTTACAAACTTATCAGACTTTGCCAAAATTGATAAAATTGAAACATGTCACTCCTTTGTAAACTTTTATTTTAGGAATATATTATGTTTGCCAAGTGAAAAGGTGAATTTGAATGAAGTGACAGAAAGCAATAAAGAAAACCAGAACACGTTCTACGCCGGGGATTGAAGGGTATTAGATAAAAAAGGGTTCATGATATGTGAATTGTATGTATATGAATTGTATATGTATCGAAAAAAACGTCTGCGAAAAAGTTGGCTCGAAACCATTTCTAAAGAGCATAAAAAATTACTAATTAGTAATGAGTGAGTTTTGTTTGTGAAATTTTATTACTGTCACCAGAAAGAGTATAATATTCAAAGAAAAACAAAGTACTAATTATTAATTTTTTATCCTTTTTAGAAAGTGTTTCTAGGCGAACTTTTTTCCGTAACTGTACCAGAAATAAATTGATTAATGAAATTGAACGAAGATAAAAACAACGCTGTTAAATAAAAAGGATGTAGGAAAAACTGCAATACAAACGAACGGAGCTGGATGACACAAAGAAGTAAATGTACTGGGATGCTTTGATAGCGCAAAAAAATGTTAAAAGAAAAGACAGAAGCACAAAAGTATAAAAACTGATAAAAACGATCCTTCATCAGCAGAATGTATAAGAACGAGAAAGCATTTGGGAAAGACGAGGAAAAGGCGTCAAGATTTCCGGTTCAATGATCGGACATACGAAGCGTGAGACAAACATTTTGTTAGCAATAGATGATCATGTCAGATAGGGAATGAAAGACCACTTCGAGGACTTGGTACAGGTAGTGGTGATGAATGGGAAGAGTGTGTTAGTGGTGAACAATGGAGATAGGTGTGTGTGTGTGTGTGTTTAAGAAATAGATGAAAAAAATGGAAATGAATGAATGTAAATTAGAATTTGTTATCGCGATGACCACGAGAGTTGGCAGATAAAAATGAAGCGAAAGCTTAAGCAGATGTTTTTGTTGTATATGTTCTGAACTTTCATTCATATTCAAATTTATTCAAATTTAGGAATTACGAGAGTTTTGACATTTTTTTTTTAATAGTGATTTTAAATTTGATCATTTTTTATAACATTTCGGTAATTTGTGTAACTAGTTTTGTAAAATGGAATATACAGTAAAATGCTTCGTCTGTACACACACACACACACACACACACACACACACACACACAAAATGTGGGCAAGGAAAAGCCAGGTAGAGACTTTTTTAAATCCACTTATCTTAAAAACCAATTAACCAAACGTAATTTAACTTAACCTAACCTCAGTGCCATAGAGCCAAGAAGGGTGTGATAAGCGTGTCGAACGCAAATGAGGACTTGAAGGGTAGTTTCTGTTAAATCATTGAATAATGAGGTACTCGCTAATCTAGCCAAACCTTAACTAACCTAACGTAGCGTAACCTAATTTAATCAGGATTAACATTTTTTTTACAGTAAAAATGTTTCCAGATTTTTTATTTTTTTAATGTTTGAATCATCCCACTCAGTCATTCCCATTTCATTCCGCCCAAGAGTCGGGAAGCCGAGAGTGAAAATTTCAAAGGAGACATTTTCAAATAAGCCTATTTCCAATTCATGCCATTCTCGTTCCCATCCACGGCTTTCCCACTTTGGTCCAGGTTAGGTTACGATACGTTAAGTTAGATTTGGTTAGGTTAGGTTAAATTAAGTTAGGTAATATTAGCCATTCCCATTTGGTGTTTTTACCGTGACTGGGAATGGAGTGACACCGTTTCTCAAATCAAGAAACTTTTTCTCAAATGTAAATTTTTCATTCGCGAATTACGGATGGAATGAATGGAATGGAATGACATTGAGTGGGCATGAACCAAAGCTAACATTCTCTTTATATCTAAGTTCATAAGTCACTTAGGTTTTGAATGCAGCTTCGCGTCTTTTGACCCACTGTTTTTGAATACGAAGCTGAAAATTTTGATGGCTAAAGTATATTTGTAAATTTATGAACAAATTAGCTTTTTCTCGATTTCGCAAAATAAGTATGAAATTTTGTACGAGTGTGGTTAGACTAAATATAGTCAGGCCTTGGCTTTACCATAAAATATTCTCTCTTCGCGCATGTACAAAGTTATATGCACCTCTTATAAATGCTAAACAGCCAGTTAGTCAGTCAATGAATTTACATAAGAACGCAGACATCACAATTTGGAGCTTCACATCCGAAGTCACTGGAGTCGGAATTTGTGAAGCCGCATTTGAATGTAAATTGCTTCGGGAGCTTAAAGGAAAGTTTAAGCTTTCATTGGTTTAAAATTTTATGCTAAAAATATGCGTTTCGTTCTTTTACTAAAGCGAAGGTGTAGTTAGGCAGTCTGCGATCGCATTATAACGTGTAAATAATTTCATGCAAACGATTTTGAGTTGAATTTTTTAAGTAAGTGAAAGTTTAACAATTTCACTGCAAGCTCATGAGCCACTTAGATTTTAAATTTTAAATTTTGGCTCACTGATTTCGGATGTAAAATCCAAATTGTGATAGTTGTGATATTTTGTAAATTTCATTGACTGACTGGCTTTATTGATATTACAATTTTACCTAAAATAATAATAATAATAATAATAATAATAATAATAATAATATACTTTTTTTAGGCTCTCTCTACGGTTCGGAAAATATTTCTTTCAACTAAAACAATCTTTTTGAGGACTATTTTTGAATAAAACAAAGCTACCGATTTGTTGATTTTCAATCCAACGTTTCGTCTGTAGAGTTTGTCCAACGTAGCAGGTGCCGTTAAAAAAGCAACAACTCCGCTATCACATCATCATCATCATCCTGTTGTTTAATTAGGTCCCTAAAGGCGAGGTCAGATAGGTCTTTAGTTCTAGGCATTACCCCTAGGCACGGTTTGGGTCTCAGGATTACGTCTAAAACAATATTTTGAATACTAAATTAGAAGAGATTTGTGCTGAGGAAAATGTACCCTTCGTAAAGCTGTGGTCCGAATTCAGTCATCCTAGCCTTTTTATAAAAGATGGGGTGCATTTTAATGAAATAGGTAATGCTAGGCTAGGTAGGTTAATTGACGAAAACGTACGAAAGCTGTATAGGTCGAAGCCTTCTTTAAACGTTGTGGGTCCGGGGAACGCGGGCCCGAGGTGAAAAATAGTTTAAAACGCCGGCCCGTGGTAAAAAATAACTTAAACGTCTTTTATTGTAACGCGCGTAATATTAGAAATAAATTAAACGAACTTAAGGCGATAATTTATTCCGGCAACTACGATATAGTTGCTATCACTGAAACGTGGTTTAATACCATAACTCGGGACTTGGGGGAACTTGATATACCGGTTTTAAACTCTTTACTAATGATAGGTTACATAGGTTTGGTGGCGGCGTTTTGTTGTACATTCGTAATTCCCTTAGGGCTATCGAGGTTAAGATAGATTTTCCGGCAGCAATTAATGCGATATGCGTTGAAGTTAGGGCGCGTAGTATTAGCTTTAATTTTGTTGTTGTTTATAGACCTCCTGTTCAACCCTTCGACACCGATAGTAGATTTTACTCACTTCTTGGTAACTTTATTGACAATCGGAATAGTATAATTGTCGGAGACTTTAACTGGTAATGAGGAGGGTTTGAGATTGATTGAGTTCATGGAGGATAATTTTTTACGACAGTTACCGAACCAACGCGCGGTGACAATATTTTAGATTTGGTGATGAACGGCGAAAATATAGTCGATAGTTTAGAAGTAGGCGAGAGTTTAGGATGTAGTGATCATCAAATTCTTAGGTTTAAGTTATCGATAGAAAACACTAAGGATAGTAACGTAATAGAAGTCCCTGATTTTCGTAGGGCTAATTTTGATAGTTTTGCGGATAGGATGAGAGTAGTGGAGTGGGATAACTTAGTTATGGGTAATGACACAAATTTGCATTGGGAGGTGTTTAAAGAAAGTTTTGTGAATATTGAAAGGGAGTTTATTCCTCGTAGGCCCAAGCGCGCTAGACACCATGGTAGGCCCAAGTGGTGGACTAGAGAAATAGGCGAGTTCATAAACGAGCGTAACAGAGCGTATAGATTTAATAAGCACAATGGCACGGAAGCTAACTTTAATAGATATATCGAGCTTAGACGTCGTTAAAAGATCAGTTAGGAATGCTAAGCGTAATTTAGAGATACTTATAGCTGCGGATAGTAAACATAATCCAAAAACATTTTTTGAATACGTCAATAATCGTAAGCCGATAAAAGATAACATAGGCCCTCTAGTGGATGTTAACGGCGCTTTGGCTTCTGACGCTCAGGCGATGGCGGGTATTTTCAATAACTTTTTTGCGACAGTTTTTACCGTAGAAGACGTAAATAATGTCCCCGACGTGGACGATATCGTTCCATTTAGTAGCGAGACTATTTTGGATGAAATAACTGTTTACGAGGGTGAGATTGCGCATTATATCAATAAGCTAAAACTTAGCAAGGCTCCAGGCCCTGACGCGCTTTATCCTAGATATTTGAAAGATTTGAAAGACGTTATCGTAGACCCCTTAACAAAAATGTTAATAAGTCACTGGAAGCGGGGATTATTCCTGTAGCCTTCAAATTAGCTAACGTTACGCCTATTTTTAAAAAAGACGCCCGCACAGTAGCTAGCAATTATAGGCGCATTAGCTTAACGTCAATTGTCGGTAAACTTTTGGAATCCGTAGTTAGGATCGTGTCATCGATCACTTAGAAAGTAGAGATTTGATTAATAGTAGTCAGCATGGGTTTCGACGCCATAAATTTTGTTTAACTAATTTGTTAGAGTTTTATAATGAAATAGTGTGCGAATACGATAGGCATAGAGCGGCTGACATTATTTATTTAGACTTTAAAAAGGCGTTCGATACAGTTCCGCATAGAAGATTAATTGCGAAGGCTGAAGCGCACGGTATACGCAGTCAGGTAGCTAACTTGTTAGAGGAATAGCTTCGTGCTAGAAAACAGAGGGTCGGTGTTAATGGTAGTGAATCCCGGTGGTTGGATGTAGATGGCGGTGTCCCACAGGGTTCAGTGTTAGGCCCATTGCTATTTGTAATCTACATTAAAGACATAGATGTAGGCTTGACCAGTAACGTGTCAAAATTCGCGGACAATACCAAAACAGGCGGTAAAGTTGTTAACGTGGACGATAGAAATAGGCTCCAAGACGATGTAAATAGGATTATGGAGTGGACGGATAAGTGGCAGATGCAATTTAACGTAGACAAATGTAAGTTTTGCATATACGTTCTCGTAACAATAATTACACGTACACGATGGACAATAGACAGTTAGCAAGCATTGACGAGGAAGCAGATTTAGGCGTACGCGTATCTAAGGATTTAAAAGTTAGGGACCAGTGCCTGGAGTCTTGCGCAAAAGCTAATAGGGTGTTAGGCTTCATAGCTCGTAATTTCGAATTTAAATCGAAGAATATTTTATTGCCCCTTTACAAGTCCCTAGTCAGGCCTCATTTAGAATATGCCGTTCAGTTTTGGTGCCCGTATTTGCGTGAAGATATTAATAGGTTGGAAAGGGTTCAGCGTCGTGCCACGAAACTAATTCCGTCATTGCGCAACAAGTCTTCCGAAGATAGCATTAAAATGTTAGACTTTTCAAAATCGTTAATAAAATCGATAACGTAAATTTTGACAAGCTATTCACTTTCGATAATAGCAATACTCGTAATAACGGATTTAATTTGCGTGGCAGACGTTTCATTACTAACATCGCTAAAAACTTTTTTACGTTTAAAGTAATTGATAAATGGAATAATCTTCCCGCGTCAGTCGTGAACTCTACCAGCGTTAATATGTTTAAGAACCGTTTAGATAGGCATTTTAAAAATATTAACGTTGTTTAAAATAATAAAACAATTAGCAACAGGAGCTCTGGTCGAGGATGAGTCTGTTGACGATTAATGCCAGCTTGTGACATGCCAGCGTGTGATATGCCAGCAATAAAATTTTAAAAAATTAGACTAACACGAACGTAGATGTAGCTCGTAGCGTAAACTAACCCACTTTTTGTTATGCTCTTCATACTTTTTTTCTTTTCTTATCCTCTCTTTACTTGCCTGTCTGTAGTTTGCATGGTATGACAGTGTTTGAATTAAGACTGTTTGCATGGTTTGTAAGCGTTCTTACTTTACTTCTCTTCATTTTTCACCCCTTTCCTATTCTCTTCGACTATTTTTCCAACTTATCGGCAGTGTCCGGTGGATGATGATGGTGAGTCTTTCTTTCTCTTTTTCTGAATGAATGTTAACCCACGAATGATAGGTTTGGTACTTACTTATCCCCTTATTCTCTTCTTTTAGCCCCCTACTCTTTCCTTTCTCTCGGGCTAACCTTAGAGTGGATCTTAGGGTCTTTGTTAGCCTTAGCTTCTGTAGATCTGTAGATCATCATCATGTACACTTGAGACATTTTCAAGGAAACGGTACATTTTTAAAAATTTTAAATAAAAATAACGTATTGAAATACAGTTAAATAAAAGAAATAAGCTTATGCGGCGTTAGTCACATTTACCTAGGGCAGGGCATCCCGGATATTATTTCACCCCATACTCAAGTGAAAACGGTTTTCAAAGTTTAAAAAAACAAGTGAACGAAAACTTCAATTGTGTAAAGCTTTTGCATGAAATAAATATACCTCATAATAAAACTGTTTAAACGTCTCCCCTGAAAATAGAATACGGGGAAATTCCGGGATCGAAATTCCGGGATCGAAATCCCGGGAAATGAGCTGTCGACTTTACTTCCTCCGGGATCCCGGATGCCTAGCCCTACATGATTTACATAAGAATATAAAACGCAAAATTACAAACGTTTTTCTTGAATGATTTTGGACGTTGAAGCGCAATTTTAATAGATGTTTACAAAGTTTAGAATTTCATTGTATTTAATATTAATTTCTGGTTTAAATTTCGTAATGAAGAGTGGATCATAGAATCGCTCAGTTCGTTGTATAATTTTGAAATTATTTAAGATTTCATTGGTTGCTAATTTCCCGCGTTCAGTTATATGTGTTCATATATCTTCCTTGATCCGTATTTGTACTGCTGCATTCTTAAACGAAGGGCATTCATCGTATGACCAATGTCGGAGGAGTTACAGCCTTCTTCAGTACAATTAAACTGGCATACGACCTTACTCATTTCCATATCGGAAAGCTTTTCTCTAAAAGAGAATTGCAAAGATTACTTCCCACTCAATGTCATTCTCATTCCCATTCGTGGTCAGCAAATGAAAATACACAAAGTGAAAATTACCCATTTGAAAAATGTGTTTCTTGATTTGATAAACAATGTCACTCCATTCCCAAATACGGTAAAAGCGCTAAATGGGAATGGCTAAGGTTTCCAAACCTAACTTAATTTAACCTAACCTAACTAATCGTAACGTAACCCGGACCAAAATTGGAAAGCCGTGGATGAGAATGCGAATGGCATGAATTAGGAATAAACCGATTTGAAAATGCCTCCTTTGATATTCTCACTCACGGCTTTTCCACTCTTTGGCACTGAATAAATTGAACGATTGAATGGGATGATACCATTGTGGAGACATTTTGTGGGATTTGTAGTACTTAGCTTCTGATTTTAATATTTTTATTTTTAAAAAATTTGAATATGACTTTTTATTATGCGTTTAAGTTTTGATTTTTCGTTTTACATTCCATCTAAAGTTTCGAATTTATAATAAGTTATTATAAATTCCTTTTCTTTATTATTTTTGTTTTCTTTGGAACTTAATTGATTTAAACATTTCTTGATTGTTTTCTCTATCAGTTACTGAGAATAGCCATTATTTATTACATTTTTGTTATTCTTTCTACTTCGATGTTGAATGTGTTCCATTCAGACGTTATTTTTTTAATGATGTATGTATTATAGTCTTGATTATCAATGTTTTATAATTAGATAGAATGTATGAGCCATAGTTTGTGTAAACATCTTTACATAGATATACTTTTTTATTGACCCTTTTTCCAGTAATTGAAATTTAACATCTGAAAATCGAAATTCATTATTTGTTGCCCGTTTGAAAGTGAATTTTAGTATGTTTATTATCAATGTTTAAAGATGGTTTTTCAATAAAACTTTATCTACACATTTAAGAATATTATGATGTATCTATTTTAATTCGATCGTTACAGCAATCATCTTCAGGTGAGGAATTCAACAATGACTTTCTATATGGATTACCCAAGATCCATCAAAACGAAAAACCACCACCGCTTCGTTCTATCATAATCGTGTCCGGCACTGTCACTCATGACGTAGCCAGACTACTCAGCGATATTATTTGACCCTATTATAATGGAACTACATCGTAAAATCTGATAATGAATTCATTTTGAAGCTCCGTAACCTTCAAATGGACTCCACCGTCCGTTTAGCCTCATTCGAAGTTGAAAGTTTATTTACCAACGTACCACTTAAGGAAAATATTGACATAATTACAAAAGAAGTATATCATTACCCAACCTTATTACTTCCAACGATACCAAATGATGTCATGGAAACACTCCTGCTCACCTGCAATGCTGAAACTCCATTCATGTTTCAAAGAAAATGTTACCTTCAAATTGATATAGTGTTAATGGCATCCTCACTCGGTAGCGCCATCGCAGACTTATACGTGGCCGACGTTTTAGAGTAGAGCATTTAATTCAAGAAAACGACTACATTCCAGAGTTCTACGCTATGTACGTTGATTACACATAACGTACATAATAAACGTTAATGCGTCATCAAAGTAATAATGTACGTACGTTGATGACACATTAACGATCTTTAAAGAATCCTCCCACTTAAACAAATTCATCAACTTATATTGAAAGAGATCACCCTAGTCAACTTTACCTCAGAAATACCATCAAACAACGAGCTCCATTTGCTAAACGTAAAACTGATAGAAAAAACGGCAACGTACAAACCTGTATACCAAATCAACCGACAAAGGAGCATATACTCACTACACCTCATACTTACCTCTACGATATAAAACCTCGATAATTAAAACCCTCATCTATAGAGCTTATAGAATTTGTTCAAATTAGGAACTATTCGACACTGAAACCACAAGAATAAGGCATAACTTAATCGACATTAATTTCCTTCAATACGTAATAGACAAGAACATTAAGAACACTATCACTAACAACACTTATGAAAACGTGGAACCAACGATATAAACAACAATAAATTCTATGTCTGAACACAGAACCCCGAAAATATTAGTAACGACGAAAAACTAAGCCGCTTAAGCAGGACAAGATCACACTATCCCTTTACTACAAACCCATTAAATTAGAATCAAAACTCTTAAAAAGACCTGTTAACACAACACCTCTACAACATAATGTAGTATACAAATACACTTGCCCCGAGGGTGGATGTAAGACTTCCTACATTGGCTGCATTACAAACACACTCATAACTCGAACTAGACAACACAGATTCAAACCTAGCAAAATACATAACCATATAACAACCATACACAACAAAGAACTTGATCTTTCACTGATAGACAACTTCACAATACTTTTTAAAACACACACACACACACACACACACACACACACACACACACACACAAAATAACAATAAAAAACTAAAATGAAATAGATAAATAAAAAATAAATAAATAAAATAAAAATACAAAAAATTGCAGAATAAATATTTACGAAAAGAGAGAAACCTTCTAAGGTAGTAGTTGGATGAGAAACCGTCCTTTGCGTAAAGTTGTAGGTCCCCTCCATTAATGACCTTAGATGTTGCGAAGGAGGTTAACCAATTCCATCATCATTCATCTTATGTTAATATCAAACGCAATGAATTAATTAATTAATAACTGTGATATATTTTGACCTAAAAAATCTCACTTACTCACTGGTAAATGCAAACCTTCAACCTCTACTAAATGTAGGGAGCTATTGAAGAATAGGGACCCCAGCCTTCTTTAGTTAGGCTTATAAGGCTAACTAACGAAAATATCACGACCTAACCTAACAAATCGTTAGGTTAACTGTACGCCCTTGACGATTGGTTAGGTTAGGTCATGATATTTTCGTTAGTTAGCCTTATAAAGCTAACTAGAGAAGGCTGGGGTCCCTATTCTTCAATAGCTCCAAATCTAGTATACGTATGCAGTCCTACATACCCTTTATAAATCTAGCAACTTCACCAACATTATTCCCTAAATTCTCAATAGTTTATTCCTCCCCCAAAAAATAACTTTGATAGATTCGCACATTTAATATTTAGAAAACAAATCGTAACTTTCAGCCCAGTTATTTTATTATGCACACACAAGGTTGTCCTCAGCAACAAATGACAAAGTTCATGAATAGAATGCCAGGACGTTTGTCAACTTTACATAATGGAAAGGAAAAGCAACACCATTCTAAATATATTAATTAATTCAATAAATCTGTTATTATTTATTAACGTTTATGATCAAATCAAAAAGTATGGAAAAAAAACAAACTCGAAGGTGTCTATTTACTTTTGTCAACCCTCTGTATATATCCTGAAGATAAAGTTTTAAAATTCAAGGACCGTCCTTAAACATCTGAAAAACGATAATAAACCTACTTTCAGCAAGGTTTAAAAAACTTGTAGCTTATAACAATAATAATAATAATAAAAATAATAATAATAAAAATAAAGGATTTACATTTAATTTCCAATATTCTGAATAGTTTTTATTTTCAATACTGAGTTTCTTAATAATAACTCTAGATAAGAATTTGCAGTATGCTAAGAATACTGTCTTCATTTTTTCTTCTGCTGACGCGTTTCGTTCATATACTTTGAACATCTTCAGAGCTTTATACATAATTTTAAAGTAAAATGGGTTATATATATATTTCTTGATTGTAAGTTTGATACAATTTCAAATTAATTTAAGAATATTCGAAAGTTCATTAAATTTTATATTAATTTTCGGTTTTTTCATTTTAATGTAAAAGGCTTCGGCAATTTTTAGTGTTTGTACGTTATGTAATGAGTATAAGATTTGAAAGTTTTGCGAGATATTTTTTAAATTTAATATTTTATGGTCTACTCTGTAATGTTCGTTAATTTTACTTGGACGATATTTATGTTGGTATGCTTTTTCTTTAATGTGGTTTGTGGTGTAACCAATGTAAGTCGACGTACAGTCAGCTACAGAACACGTAAATTGGTACACCACATGATGTTGCTTATCAGTGTTTTTTTAACCTGTCGAAAAATGACTTGATAACTTTTTGTTTTCATAGTATATGTTAACATTGATAGTTTTCTTTATCCATTGGTTTTATGTGCCTCTTTAATATATTTGTTTAGACATTTTTCTTCATGTTTTAGTCTTGTTGGGTTTCTTGTTTCGAAGTAAAATTTTATATCTGTATTTTTATTTTTATTTTCATCATCTTCCTTATTTTTGTTATATGAATTTCTTAGAGTTCGGTTTATGATATTATCGATTAAAAATTGCGGAAAATCACTGTATATTAGATTTTGCTTTATTCTCTCAATTTCTTGATTAAATAGTTGCCAACTTGAGCATATATTGAAAGCTCTGTGCACGAGTGTTTTAATTATATTTGATAGTTTATACTTTCCTGGTGAGTATGAATTATAATTTAAATACATTCCTTTGTCTGTTGGTTTAACATATACACCAGTCGTTAAACATCCATTTTGACCAATGAATATATTGATGTTGAGAAAAAAAATAATAAATTATCAATAATTAAAACACTTGTGCACAGAGCTTTCAGTATATGCTCAAGTTGGCAACTATTTTATCAAGAAATTGAGAGAATAAAGCAAAATCTAATAAACAGTGATTTTCCGCTATTTTTAATCGATAATATCATAAACCGAACTCTAAGAAATTTATATAACAAAAATAAGGAAGATGATGAAAATAAAAATAAAAATACAGATATAAAATTTTACTTCGAAACAAGAAACCCAACAAGACTAAAACATGAAGAAAAATGTCTAAACAATATATGGATCATGTCAAGAATAGCGAACCCAACACCTGCAGGGTTCGCTATTCTTGACAAGGGAATTTTTGGGTTCGCTATTCTTGACATGGTAAAATTGGGTTCGCTATTCTTGACATGGGAAGTCCTCAAGGACGTTTTCGTAACTTCAGACGGTAGGTTTATGTTTCCCAATTTTAAGTAATTAGTTAAGGACGTATTATATGCTTTTATATTAGTCTTTTTTTATTTAACCAAACTAGGACGACTTAACCTAACCAATCGTCAATGCCGTACAATATAAAGAATCCTCTTCTCTTAATATATAAAAATAAATAAATAAAAAAAAATTTATTGTTTTTTATTTATTTTTTTAGGTTAATTGTACACCCTTGACGATTGGTTAGGTTAAGTCGTGATAGAAATAAAGTAAACAGGTTAATTAATTTCTGTAACGCAATTGCCACTCAATTTCCTTTTTAATAAATTAGTATACGGTTCATTTTCAATAGAGTAAATTGTTTTATTTATTCTTTCATCAATAAAGTGAAGATTACATATGTTTAACTTTTTCCTTTACATGATATTTATATTGGGTTTGCTATTCTTGACATGGGAACTTTTGGGTTCGCTATTCTTGACAAGGGAATTTTTGGGTTCGCTATTCTTGACATGGTAAAATTGGGTGCTTAAAGAAGCACATAAAACCATCAAGTAAGTTTTCGACAGATAAAAAAAACCCTGATAAGCAACATCATGTGGTGTACCAATTTACGTGTCCTGTAGTTGACTGTACGTCGACTTACATTGGTTACACCACAAACCACATTAAAGAGAGAGCCTACCAACATAAATATCGTCCAAGTAAAATTAACGAACATTACAGAATAGATCATAAAATATTAAATTTAAAAAATATCTCGCAAAACTTTCCAATCTTATACTCATCACATAACGTACAAAAACTAAAAATTGCCGAAGCCTTTAACATTAAAATGAAAAAACCGAAAACTAATATAAAATTTAATGAACTTTCGAATATTCTTAAATTAATTTGAAATTGTATCAAACTTACAATAAAAATATATATATGTAAAACCCATTTTACTTTAAAATTATGTATAAAGCTCTGAAGATGTTCAAAGTATATGAACGAAACGCGTCAGCAGAAGAAAAAATGAAGACAGTATTCTTAGCATACTGAAAATTCTTATCTAGAATTATTATTAAGAAACTCGGTACTGAAAATAAAAAACTATTCAGAATATTGGAAATTAAATGTAAATCCTTTATAATAATAATAATAATAATAATAATAATAATAATAATAATGATTTGTTGACCGACTATTATTTGAAATATCTGCTAACAAAATGAATGGATATTTTTTTTTTTAATAAAAATGGAGTATTATTAAAATGAATATAAAACTCTTAATACCATTTTCTGCAGCGAATGAGTTCTTATGAAATCCGAAGATGATTTACAGTTATACGAGTATATAAAGGATTTCAACTAGGAACTTTAGATTAAATTTATTTTTTATGCATGCGCGCGCACACACACACACACACACACACACACACACACACACACACATATATATATATATATATATATATATATATATATATATAATCATCACTAACTACGAATCCATAGACCCCGATTCGATTCTCGGCGAGGGTAGACGGCGCGCAGCTCAGCCAACTATTCATTCTTCCATTGGTTGGTAGAAAATGGGCATCCTGGTTAGCCTAGTAGCTAAAATTCTTGGTTGTTGATCGGGAGGTCGTGAGAGCGAGTCCGGGCCGAACTTCGTAACTTTTGATTTCCTTGGTGGGTCGTGGTTCGAATACCACGTTAAGCTGTCGAAAGATCTAAAATGGGGCAGTAAGCTTGACCTTCATCAGAGTGAACAATTCGGGCGGAAGCAAAACTAAGGTTTAGGATTTCTAAGGTATATATATATATATATATATGGGGAGGGGGGTATGCAACAAGGGGGTTGGGGTAATGGGGGAGGGGGTTAGCCCCAAGTTGTTTAAAGCGGGGTGAGGGGGTTTTGGGGAGAGAGGGAGAATGACCTCCCCCCAAAGTGGTAACCCTAACGTGCCCTCGCCTACGGCGAGTTTGCGAGGCACAAGCCCCGCCCATAGGGCAGGGAGCCGAAGGCTCTGCTTGTATATACCACGTGACCACAAAAATTGTCCCTGTTTTTAATCGCTTATTACTCAGTCATTATTGCAGCTTCACAAATGAAATAAAAAGCATTCGAAAGAGAACATTTTAAAGTTTTAATTTATTCTACATGTGTTCAAAGTGACGTCCCTGGACATTCTTACATTTCACACAACGGGAAAGGAAGTTATTTATTACATTTTCCAAAACGCTGCATTCAATGGACTGTACACTCTCTACCACCGCTTGCTTTAATTCTTCGATAGAGGATGGCTCTTGCCTGAATACTTTGTCTTTGACAAATCCCCAGAGAAAAAAGACCAAAGGTGATAGATCGGGAGATCTTGCGGGCCAGGGAAACTGCGAGCGATGAGAAATGAATCTTTGTTCAAAAAATCTCGTTAAACATTCCAGTGATTGCCTAGTTGTGTGGGCTGTTGCTCCGTCTTGCTGAAACCACTTGTTACTGCAGTTTTCTTGTTCAAAAACAGTGTTCAGCATTTCTACATATCTTTCTGAAGTTACTGAAAGCGGTCTCCTTGTCTCTGGGTCCTCAAAAAGTAAGGACCATAAACCTTGCTGCTACTCAAACCACACCAGACAGTAACTTTTGGTGAATGCAGAGGTTTCTCCAAGTGTATATTTGGCTTGTTTTGTGACCAACACCGGTAATTCTGTCTGTTGATGAACCCATTGAGATAGATGTGGCATTCATCACTGAATGTTATGTCACTTAATCTTATCTGGTTTTGTTCAATTATTGTTTCATTGCGTTCACAAAACATCAAACGACGCTGGTAGTCTTGTTCGCTAAGCTGTTGCAAACACATAATTTTGAATGACTTCATTCTCAAATCCAACGTGATTATTTTCCGAATGCTCTCCCGTTTGATTCCTGTCACAGCTGATAGTCGTCTCACAGATTTCTTGTTGTCCGTTTCAAGCTGATTTGCGACTGAATCAATGTTTTCAGCGGTTCGCACACCTTTGCTGCGCCCAGAGTTGCCTTTATGCATGTTCTTGATTGAGCCGTGATGTTTCCATTTTGCGAAAATCCTGCGAATCGTTTTAGGATCTATCGTCCTTTGCTGACCGTATTGTCGTCTGAAAGACCGTTGGGTTGCAACTACCGAGCCATGTTTGATCATCTCTTCTGCGATGAAAACACGTTGCATGTCCGACAAATAACCCATGATTGTGGTGGATAAAATTGTCATTTTTTTATAAGTACTGATTTCGTATCCAGGATATCGAAAAAATTAAATAAAACTTTTAAATATTCTTTTTCGAAAGCTTTTTATTTCATTTGTGAAGCTGCAATAATGACAGTAATAAGCGATTAAAAACAGGGACAATTTTTGTGGTAAAAAAAGACGGAGCAACAGCCCACACAACTAGGCAATCACTGGAATGTTTAACAAGATTTTTTGAACAAAGATTCATTTCTCATCGCTCGCAGTTTCCCTGGCCCGCAAGATCTCCCGATCTATCACCTTTGGACTTTTTTCTCTGGGGATTTGTCAAGGACAAAGTATTCAGGCAAGAGCCATCCTCTATCGAAGAATTAAAGCAAGCGGTGGTAGAGAGTGTACAGTCCATTGAATGCAGCGTTTTGGAAAATGTAATAAATAACTTCCTTTCCCGTTGTGTGAAATGTAAGAATGTCCAGGGACGTCACTTTGAACACATGTAGAATAAATTAAAACTTTAAAATGTTCTCTTTCGAATGCTTTTTATTTCATTTGTGAAGCTGCAATAATGACTGAGTAATAAGCGATTAAAAACAGGGACAATTTTTGTGTCACGTGGTATTATTATTATTACTATAATTCACCGAAAATGTGTCTGTTCGTCCGTCCGTCTGTCCGCAGAAAAAACTTTTACATTTCTGAACCGATTTCGACCAAACTTCGTAAGGTGGATGGGGGCGATGAGTAATGAACGAAAATATATGTGACCAGCCCCGCCCCTCACGCCCCACACCAATTCCGATAAAACTATAGAAAAGAACTCAGCCATGAAAATCTTGAGCTTCACATTGTGTCAAGATTTGTGAAGCTTAAGATTTTAATTTCTATAGTTTTATTGACCAAATAATTGAACCCTCAGTAATTGGAGGGCCTGCGGCTAAGCTACACATCGGAAGCCATGATAAGTAAAAAAATGTGTCAAGTTGTATTTGAAATTTAACTGCTTCGTGAGCTTCAAGTAAAATCTGTGAAGCTGCATTTAAAATTTAAGTGATTCGTGAGCTAATTGTAAATGTTAAAATCTAACTTGCTTAGAGAATATTCCGCCCGTAGGACGCGTATTTTTGCTAGTAATTTTGTAATTTACTGATATTGAAATATTCGGCGTTTTTCCCGCAGATTATTTTCACTGTATGAGACTAATCTGCGTTTCCAGCAGAGCCATTATCCGCATTCCTTGTACGAAAACCCTTATTACACGTTACAGTTTCAAAATAGGCCCAGTAAAAAGGACGAAAACAATTTCGAGGTTTGTTACAAGTATTTAGGAATTATTATGTTTAATGTCATAGGTTTACAACGAGTGTAATTAGTCTTTGATAACTCAATTCAGAAAATTTTTTGATGTTAAGGAAAATCTTTAACTACTAAAAACTAACTTAAAATCCAGACAAGTAAACTCTTTCAACTGACGAAAAGAAAAATAAATTTTAATAACACCTTTTAAACCTTTTTTTTAACCGATATAGATTATTCCGCTATTTTTCAATGTCATGTTTACTTTTCTTCCATTACAAACTAAGTTTCGGATCACCTGAAGATCAGAGCCCCCATGTATTCTTGTTTTTTGCTTTACAGTACCAAATATAATAATAAATTAAATTGAATACCCGGTTAGGTCAACGTTAGTTTTAACGAAGATATCATTTGGTAATTGAGGCCTGGGGCACCTGATCTTCGGGTGATCCCAAGTTTCCTTTACCGATTAAACATAGGACAAATTTATTTTTAAGCATTTTATTTCGCCATATCCAGAATACTATAACTTTAGAATCGACCCATCTTCCCAGTTATCACAACGTAGTGAAATAAATTGATTTGATAGGAGAGTCGATCTTGTAGAAATTTTTGTGTGTGCCACCGGTTATTTGCCATCATATGTAGTTCATTTGAGAACTTTAAAAATAGTTAGAATTTAATTTGGAAAACGTAATAATTACGATATTATACGGATCAAGTAAAGATAATCCCTCCCAACAGAAAAAGGAGGGACTATCTTTACTTGATCATTTTTTGGGAGGGATCATCTTTACTTGGTAAAGTTGGTAATACCGCTTTACCGCAATACCGCAATACCGCTTTAATTAAAGTCTTTGGATCAAGTAAAGTTAAGCACCCCCAACCTTTTTTAGTTAGCTTTATAAGGCTAACTAACGAAAATATCACGACCTAACCTAACCAATCGTCAAGGGCGTACAGTTGACCTAACGATTGGTTAGGTTAAGTCGTGATATTTTCGTTAGTTGCCTTATAAAGCTAACTAAAAAAGGTTGGGGGTGCTTATCTTTACTTGATCCATTGTAATAAATGAATTTTAGTAAATTTTGTTTTCAAATAAATCATTTTTTAAAAAAAGATTCTCTTAATTTTTATCCTTATGTCAGACTGCTTCACTTTACTTTACTTTCTGGGAGGGATTATCTTTACTTGGTCATTTTTGGGAGGGATTTGCTTTACTAGCGTGACCTGGGAGGGATTATCTTTACTTGATCCTATTATACTAAGTTAGTGCATTAAGTTATTTACAAACTTCCGTTACATTTAACGTAATAATTTTATTATCCGTTATATTTTGTTGTTTTTATATTACTTTTTAAACAATTTATATATTTCGAAATTTATATATTATATATTTAGAATACCCGTTTTTCAGTAGTCATAATGCATATTGAATGTAAGATTACATTTTTTTAAATTTATAAACCCATTTTTTTTAATATTAAAAACAACTTAATTTGTGGAAAATAATTTTTTGACCTTAAGTTCATAACAGGTAAGGTGGAGTCAGAGTGATCCACGTCGATTTTTCAAGTCGATATTCCAACTCAAATCCAAGTGCAAATAAAACTTTTTGATCTTTTCTTTGCATTTCCTACAATATGAGCAAAATATTTTGATATAAATGAAAATTTAAAGTTGTTTTAGGTGGAATAAAAACACATTTTTGAAGTTGTTTATTATACAGGGGTCATTTTGACCCCACCCTAACACTTATGATACAAATATTTTATCCTACCTGTTCAGGGTTATGAACATTTTTTTTTCTTAAGTGATATAAAACAATTTTCTCATAAAAAAAATATTGTTAAGCAAATTTCAAGGAAAAGTTTTTGACTATGAAAAAAGCATTTATATCAGCGTAACTAACAAGTTTAATTCTCACTCAATGTTGAGTAAACAGTGTCACTTCGCCACCATTTTGGAACACCGCTTACCGTAGGATGGATGGGTGATCATTCTCTGCGTCTAAATAATGTAGCGACCCGTAGTTCGGATCGCACATTTAGCTGTAGGTCCTCTCCGTGACATGACATTTGCCGTTACGAGGGAGGTCAAACAACCTATAAACGAAACATCAACATTACTCAGTGTCATTCCTATTTTCCTCAGCATTCCAAAAGCGATAATTCCAAATTTGAGAAAAGACTTTCCTGATTGGGGAAAGAATAAAGAGAGATTGTAACGTAATTGCTATCCGAGAAGTATTTTTTATGAAAAATTTAACAAAGTTAGAAATCCTACAGTAGTTAATGGCAATGGATCGATTTGAAAATTGCCTCTTTGAGGTTCCTAATTTCGGATTTCTTATTTTTCGATGAGGAATGAAGTAGGAATGACCGAAATTGGAGACATCCCGAACAACAGCCGTTTCCAAACTGTCTGAGAACGTTTTCAGATGCTTTATAAAGGTAATTTTGCTTGATGGGTATAGGCCTAATATAGTTATCCTAGAAATGTTTTAGCAACGTTGGCGACTTTCTTTAGTCTTGAATTACGAAACTGGCTAGGTCATGGCCAATGTCGTAACACCACTTCCCGTCGATTAGCAAAGTTAAACTACATTGGGTCTGAGTTGTAGTTGGATGGGCTACCGTTCTCTACGTTCAGATGATGTGGTGGCCCGTGATTCAGCTCCACCGTAAAGTTGTAGGTCTCCTTCACATGCCCTTAGATGTTGCGAAGGAAGTTCAACGAACCCATGTAAACAAACCAGACGCCTAGAAATTAAATCGTATCATTAGTATAAATTAAATGGAACTTTGCGAAATATATTTACGCGATGCAATACAGTACTTTTCACACTTAACACACACACACA
>JAJOZX010005600.1:142500-305000 GCA_023014485.1 Bathynomus jamesi
TGGCCGACATTGGATAACATTTCGAGAGTAACAGAAGCACACGCATTCCTGATCCGTTCTTCTAGTGTGGGGAGGACTCGCGGCTTGGTGGCGTACACTTTGCTCTTAATGTAGCCCCACAAAAAGAAGTCGCATAGGGTAAGATCAGGCGAGCGAGCAGCCCATTCGATGGGACCACGGCGACCAATCCACCGATCCGGGAACTGCTTATTCAGAAGTGAGCGAACCTCACGCGAGTAATGAGCAGGGGCACCGTCTTGCTGGAAAATGACTTCTTGCATGTCAGCTACAGCTGACAGTTGGGGATGCAGAACTCCTGAAGCATACGAAGGTAATTGTCTCCGTTGACGTTCACGGAATTTCCATCTTGATCCCGGACGAAGAACGGATCAATCAGCCCAGCTGAGGAGATGGCACACCAGACGACCAATTTCGGCGTGTCCCTTTCATGTTCACGGATCTCCGCAGGATTGTGAGTTCCCCAGATGCGGGTGTTGTGGAAGAGAGCTTCGTCGCTGAACCACATGTGCTCCAGGATCGATGGGTCTCTTTCGTAGTGATGCAGCAGTGTCTCACACATCTCCACCCGGCAATCGTAAAGTTGTAGGTCTTCTCCTTCACATGCCCTTAGATGTTGCGAAGGAAGTTCAACGAACCCATGTAAACAAACCAGACGCCTAGAAATTAAATCGTATCATTAGTATAAATTAAATGGAACTTTGCGAAATATATTTACGCGATGCAATACAGTACTTTTCACACTTAACACACACACACACACACGTGTATATATATATATATATATATATATATATATATATATATATATATATATATATATATATATATATATACAGGGTGTCCCATAAGTCCGGCATCATAGGAAAAATAATAAAAAAAGGCAAAACAAAAGCTTTTATTTAGAGAACGTGCTCAATATTTCCACCATTGTTTTCAATACACAAATTCAGACGTGATACCCAGTCAGTAAGCACACGGTGAATGATGTCAGGAGTAATGGTGTTACATGCCCCAATAATGCGCTGCCGCAAATGTTCAACACTCCTAATTTTCTCTGCGTATACCAGCGCTTTCAAGTGACCCCAGAGATAAAAATCTAGTGGCGTGAGATCCGGGCTTCTAGCTGGCCA
The DNA here is from genome assembly GCA_023014485.1 of Bathynomus jamesi. Classification (NCBI taxonomy): domain Eukaryota; kingdom Metazoa; phylum Arthropoda; class Malacostraca; order Isopoda; family Cirolanidae; genus Bathynomus; species Bathynomus jamesi. The sequence continues at coordinate 143,652 of JAJOZX010005600.1, forward strand.
TTCTACAGGCCCTCGACGTCCTATCCAATGACCAGGGAATTGTTGGTACAGGTATTCCCTTACTTGGGTGCTGTAATGTGCAGGAGCGCCTTCTTGCTGGAACCATGTTGTGAAATTTCCTTCTTCGTTCAAGACACTGGGAAATGCTTCTTCCTTGAGCATACGTAGGTAGGTGCCTCCAGTGACATGTTCATCGAAAAAGAGGGGGCCTATGATGCGATCCTTCCAAATGCCACACCATACCATCACCCAAGATGCATCTTGTTCCTTTGAAGAGGTATACCAGTGAGGGTTGTTTTGAGACCAGTAGCGGGTGTTCTGTCAATTTACCTCACCATTTCCATAAAAAACAGCCTCGTCACTGAACAGAATGGTGGACGGAAAATTGGCATCCCGAGCATAAATTATGGTTTGTAGAAATAGAAAAATATGAATTTCTCCTATGATACCGGACTTATGGGACACCCTGTATATATATATATATATATATATGTGTATATATATATATACACACAGGGTGTTTGAAAACTTTCTGTACAAATTGTAATGGGGGATAGGCAACACCAAGACAAACCCTTTTCGTCTATAAGTGTATGTCCGCAGACGTCACCATTCGGCGCGAGAGGGCGCCGCTGCAATTGGCTAAAAGGTGAAGTGGGCTAGACTCGCGCTTGCCGCGGGCATTCTTAAATCGGACGTAGTACGCGTAACATGGAGCGCTTCACGACTGCTGAGATGGCTGACATGCATATGGTGTATGGGGCTGCCAATGGAAACAGAAGAGCTGCTGTGAGGTTGTACCGACAGCGCTTCCCAAACAGACGTGTGCCAAACCACCAAACGTTTGCGCATTTGCATCGGCGACTGCGAGAAACTGGAACATTCCATGCAAACATGCATGACACTGGTCGGGAGAGAAACGTGCGCACTCCTGACATGGAAGAAGAAATCCTACGGCGATTTGAGAACAATCCAAGCGCAAGCACGCGAGGTGTTGCACGTATCCTCGGTGTGAACCACGACCTGGTCTGGAGAGTGTTGCACGAGCAGCAGTTACATCCGTTTCATCGTGAGAGAGTCCAGGCATTACAACCTCGGGATTACCCTCTTCGTGTGGAATTCGCACGCTGGTTTCTGCAGCAGACAGCGGTGCAGCCTAATTTTCCGGCTTATGTGCTGTTCTCAGATGAGGCCTGTTTCACAAGTGAGGGTGTGTTTAACATGCACAATTCTCACGTGTGGGCGCACGCAAATCCACATGCCACACGGGTGCATGCTGATCAAGAACGGTTCGCCGTCAATGTTTGGGCGGGTATCGTCCATGGCAAGTTGCTGCTCGTGCAACACTCTCCAGACCAGGTCGTGGTTCACACCGAGGATACGTGCAACACCTCGCGTGCTTGCGCTTGGATTGTCCTCAAATCGCCGTAGGATTTCTTCTTCCATGTCTGGAGTGCGCACGTTTCTCTCCCGACCAGTGTCATGCATGTTTGCATAGAATGTTCCAGTTTCTCGCAGTCGCCGATGCAAATGCGCAAACGTTTGGTGGTTTGGCACACGTCTGTTTGGGAAGCGCTGTCGGTACAACCTCACAGCAGCTCTTTCGTTTCCATTGGCAGCCCCATACACCATATGCATGTCAGCCATCTCAGCAGTCGTGAAGCGCTCCATGTTACGCGTACTACGTCCGATTTAAGAATGCCCGCGGCAAGCGCGAGTCTAGCCCACTTCACCTTTTAGCCAATTGCAGTGGTGCCCTCTCGCGCCGAATGGTGACGTCAGCGGACATACACTTATAGACGAAAAGAGTTTGTCTTGGTGTTGCCTATCCCCCATATATATATATATATATATATATATATATATATATATATACAGGGTGTTTCAAAAGTCCCTCATTATTTTTAAAATTTTATTAAAATAGCAATTACAAGAGGAACCAAATGACAATTTGGTTGGTGAGTCTACGATTCATGAGAATTTTGGTGGCATCAAACTTGGCTTCATAAGTCTACTGGAAAGTCACTGGTACACCTCAAAGTGGCCACCGTCTTTTTCGAAACAAGCGAGCCACCGTTTTACGCATTCTTGGCCGACATTGGATAACATTTCGAGAGTAACAGAAGCACACGCATTCCTGATCCGTTCTTCTAGTGTGGTGAGGACTCGCGGCTTGGTGGCGTACACTTTGCTCTTAATGTAGCCCCACAAAAAGAAGTCGCATGGGGTAAGATCAGGTGAGCGAGCAGCCCATTCGATGGGATCACGGCGACCAATCCACCGATCCGGGAACTGCTTATTCAGAAGTGAGCGAACCTCACGCGAGTAATGAGCAGGGGCACCGTCTTGCTGGAAAATGACTTCTTGCATGTCAGCTACAGCTGACAGTTGGGGGATGCAGAACTCCTGAAGCATACGAAGGTAATTGTCTCCGTTGACGTTCACGGAATTTCCATCTTGATCCCGGACGAAGAACGGATCAATCAGCCCAGCTGAGGAGATGGCACACCAGACGACCAATTTCGGCGTGTCCCTTTCATGTTCACGGATCTCCGCAGGATTGTGAGTTCCCCAGATGCGGGTGTTGTGGAAGAGAGCTTCGTCGCTGAACCACATGTGCTCCAGGATCGATGGGTCTCTTTCGTAGTGATGCAGCAGTGTCTCACACATCTCCACCCGGCAATCGTAGTCTTGAGGTTCCAGCTTCTGAACCACCTGGATCTTGTACGGATACAGCTTGAGACCACGCCGCAAAATCCGTTGGATAGATGTCGCGCTGATGTTCAGTTCCGCAGCAGCTCGCCGAATGGACTTTCCTTGACTCTGAGTAAACGCCTCACGGACAGTTTCGACATTCTCCTCACTCCGCCCACTTCGAGGTCTTCCTGATCGTGGTTTGTCCTTTACGGATCCGGTCTCCATAAACTTCCGGTGGGTGGCGACGATGGTGTTCCTATCCGGTGCATAATGCTGTCCGTAAACTGCCCGGAATCGTCGCTGCACTTCGACCACAGATTGAAAAACCTCCTGCCATGCAGCGATTTTACACCTCTGCTCTAGAGTCAGCATGGTAGCAGAAGAAAACGGAGCAAACTTCAAATGTAGACTCAAAAAAATTTTCAGCTACTGAGTAAGAGTTTACCACAAGATGAACGTCGTTGGTCGATTAGCTGCAAAGAAAATTGAAAATCAAATAAGTGAGGGACTTTTGAAACACCCGGTATATATATATATATATATATATATATATATATATATATATATTATATACAGTTGGCTTAAAAATTATATAGCAGTGATTCTTAACCTTTTTAGGCTGCGCCCCAAATTCTGGTTGTGGGGCTAGCTCGGCGACCTATGCCTTCAAACAGTTCACTCGTAGTGGAGAATAAAATAATAATAATGGTAAAATGATTAGGGATAACATAAATATATGATAAATGACAATTTAATGACCCAATCAAAATGGCTTGGCGACCCAATTTAGGGCCTTGACCCAGGGGTTAAGAACCACTATTATATAGAATAGTAATTTAGACGAGATACTTGAAGCGTTGACCTTGTAATTATAAATGTAAACAAAACAATGGAAAAGTTCGCCAGTTTGGGACAAATTTCACTCGCTGAAATTACAATTCCCCTGTCTGTGAACCTCCATTTTTGCCCCAGAATATGTGAAGAAAAACTATCAAACATTTTAAAAATGAGAGGATTGTTCCAATCTTACGAAAAAAATTATAAACTTGATAAAGTCCTTTTATCTTTTTAGTGCTATTTTCGGTGCCATTTCCGGTATTTACTTCCGGGGAGATCTTTGCTTGTCCTTTCATTGACTTTTTTTAGTCTCTCTCTCTCTCTCTCTCTCTCCTCTCTCTCTCTCTCTCTCTCTCTCTCTCTCTCTGTTTTATATAACTTATATATATGACGCTTTTTCCCCATCATCTACAAGCCTTATAACTTTATTAGGCCATTCGACGCTATAATGACGTTTTTACAGGGTTGTTACAATGTATGCATTGTTTCCTCAGATACTCTTCCGAATAAATTATTTCCTTGGAAACATATATATTAGTTTCCATGGTAACTAGACGCAGTTGGTTAACGTCAATCTTTGAAATGGTACTTTATGCGCGTACATGGAGGTTAAGACTTATTCATCCGCGTGTATAAATATATATCAACCCGCTTTAGAAAGTACTAAAAAGATTTAGCGATGTGTTCCATAAAACTAAGCAGTATGAAAAATCCTGAAATAAACAAAAAAAATAACATCTGAAAACCGGATGAAAATGCAAATTAGCATCAAAGGATGCAAAAGCACGATTGCAACATTAAAAAGAGAGAAGGCAGATTCGGTTAGTTAGTCACTGTATTTAAATTCCAAACCAAGTAAAATCCAAAACAGGGTCAGCGAATTTGCGTTGAATATTCTGATTTTATTAGTCGTACCATTAAGGCTTTGTTGTTGGCCCTCCATTCACATCTCAAATCTTATCTCGACTCAACTCGACTCGTGTTGGTGCAAGGTAAAACTTTGTTTAGATAACGTAGTGTCATCCTCAGTACAGAATCCTTTCAAAAGTTTAAATACAATGGATTCTACAGGGTTGTCCGAAAGTTACTACTCAGGGAATATACTGTGTATATGCACAACTGTTCGATATGTTAAGGATAGAATTCGCGCGAAGTGTTGCTGACAAATTGACATTGCCATTGCAGACGTTTGCAATATTTGCAAAGATGTTCGAGTTTGTCCATTGTCATCAGATCTGGTGAACGTGGTGCTCATTCTGTTACTCTATTGTATGATATTATTTGCGTCTTCAAACCTAACCAATTTTTTTTTTGGCAAGATTAAGTCCCCAAGGGTAGCCTAGCTGTTAACCTAAAGGTCGTAGGTTCGTTTAATCCCGGCTCGAACATCAGATTTCAGAGATTTAGGTGCCTCTCCGAGTTGGGTAGTGGTTTGGATCCCACGTACAACTGTAGGTCCCGTCTGTCGTATATCACGAAGGAGGAGGTCAATCCCAAACGTTATTATTATTAACGAGTTTCCTTTCCAGACTTTCACAAATTTATTCTGCATAACACTTATTACGTACATGCTTTGTACGATGTTCTATTAATATCTTCATTACATCACACCTACAGCGCGCTTTTAACCAAAATACCTCTCCCACGTATTCTTCAAACGAGAAACTTAATCCGGTGGTTAAGGGCTTGGAATGCAAAAGCTTAAAAAAAGTAAATTCAGAACCAGAAGTCGGTTTATTGATATTCATTTAAGAACTTTGTCAAAAAAAACAAGTTGTAAATAAGCTAAGGAAAAAAAATCAGTTGTGACAATTTAATTTTGTATATTTCGTGGAGTAAAACTTAAAAGGTCTTGGTAGAAAATATAGCAAAACTACTGTGCACTTCCATTTGGTCAGAATGAGTGAATGGAAGTGCGTACAGATGAAATACTAATCTTAGGTTTTTCATATAAAGATAATTCAAGTTTATTTTTAATATGAAACAATAATAATTTGGAAAAAAGAAAATGATCTTCCTTCTCTCTTCTTGTTTAAATTTAATTAATCTATTTGGAAATTCTAAAAGTGAAAAGTATTATCATGCATGTAGAAACACGTTTTCTCCGTCAAAGTGTTGCATCAACACCGTTTCCCGTTCATTAGCGAATTTAAGCGACATTGGGTTTGGATAGTTGGATCGGGTGACCGTTATCCGTGTCCAAATTATGTACGTAGTGACACGTGATTGGGATCCCACGTAAAGTTGTAGGTTCCCTCCGTCTCATATTACTGTTGCTGTTAATAAGGAAGTTAAACAACCCACAACAAAAAACACACATGCTGGTAAAATATTTGTAGTAGTTGGTAATAGCTAATAGCAGGTAATAGGATGATCGTAAAAAAATTATATATATATATATATATATATATATATATCATGATTACTATATTCTTGAAGTGTTAAAAAAACAGTGTTGTTGAACTCGGAAGATATCATCGCACAATCATTTCCATATTAGTTGTTACTAATGCAAGAGCATTTGGATCAAATGTAGAATTCGGACCCCAGCCTTCTTTAGTTAGCTTTATAAGGCTAACTAACGAAAATATCATGACCTAACCTAACCAATCGTCAAGGGCGTACAGTTAACCTAACGATTGGTTAGGTTAGGTCGTGATATTTTCGTTAGTTAGCCTTATAAAGCTAACTAAAGAAGGCTGGGGTCCGAATTCTACATTTGATCCGAGCATTTTTCGAAATTAGGATTTATTTTTAATTAAGGAAAAGTGGCATTTACTTGATTAGCATTAACTATTAAGATTTTGCAGCGGCGTAAGTACCTTCCATTTTCCACTTTCCCAAAGTCGAAGCTCATTTGAAAAGAAAATTTAAACTGAAATGCGTTGGACGCCAGTAACCTAACCTATAGAACCACCTGTTGCGTTTTGGATTAATAGCTTTCCCCCTTATATTTAAGTCAGAGGTTTAATTAAAGTAATAAACAAAAAGAAATTAATAGAATTACGTTAGCAGGATTTACTTAAAACTAACGCATTATTTCATCCAAAGCGGCCAAATGGAAATTTCGTGCCGCCCTTTCTCTTAAAAGCTTATAAACAAACTTATTCCTCAAAACCAACTCTGTGTTTACGCTCATCGAAAAAAGTTGCCAGATTCTCCTTGAACAATTAATTATAGGATTATTATTCTGTTCTGTGACCAGATTTTTTACATTATTTTAAATAAAGTTTTAAACCATTTGAGAAATAATTTTAAAAATATATACTGACGATGAATATGTGAAATTAAAATTCAAAAAATTATTTTATCCATAAAAGCAGCTAAAGGTAAAAAGATTTCCAGTATTTATTCCATCAATGTGTGTGTCAAAAATGGTTTAGGATGAAAGGTCCTTAAGTAATTTTCTAATATTTTTAAAAATTTTCCCAAAAGGAAGTGAAGTGTTGTAAGTGTAGATATTTCCTGAATATGCTTCATTTTTCATGTTTTTTTGAGTCACTCATTGTCCAGGAGGTCCTTAAGACCGTCACTTAGTTCCTTATAATAACATGAAGTGACTTGCAGTGTAATGAACCTTCTACCCCATATACAGTATATATATATTGTGTGTGTGTGTGTGTGTGTGTCCCCTTTTCTCATTAGGCAACATTAAATAGTTGAAAGATGTAGAACTTTTTCACCCCTTTTTTTCCTTCAAGAATTCTTCATTGCCATAACTTTGTCTTTTTTTCCCCTCCTCTGCTCCAGTCTGGAATTCTCCTCTGCTGCGAATTAAAGTTTTCTGCCGCCCTTATTTTTCAACCTATCTCCGAAATGTCAATAAAGCCTCGCGTTTTTATTTTGTTTAAAACTTGGCTTTGGTGCAAATCTCTCCCGACCATTAGAAAAGAACTTTCTCTCACTAGGCCTTTCGGTTTTATCTTTCGCCTCTCTCAAGGTCTTTCGAAATCCTTCGAAACTTATTTAAAGTATCCTCAAAACCTCATTAAACTTTTTCCTTCCTGCGGGCCTTCTCTAGAATTTTTCTTATCACTTTTATTATCATGAGCCTTCATATTCCTTCTCTTTGCATAGCATAGTATCTTTCTCCTTCAATTGGGAGGTTGGTTTTCTCTCTCTCTCTCTCTCTCTCTCTCGTGTCAGTGGCGAATTTTTTCACCTACCTTCCCATTTATTTACATTTCCAACTATTTGTTTAATATCGCTGTGCAAAGTGTCTCTGGGGTCCAATAATGTCGTTGCGACTTCCTTTGCCGGGAGCTGCCGTTCGGAGTGTGTCATTAGACTCGCAATTAGCTCGGAGCTCCAGTCGGAGTCAACGGGGATAAAACCGGAGACCGAGTGAGGGAGGAAATAGAATTTAGAAATGAGAAGGATTTGAATCGAGAAACAGCGCCCATGTCTCTGAAAACGAAATGAAATGCAAAGAAAATCTCTCCTCTTTAAATCTAATATATAGAAGATGGACAAAAGTAAATAGACTCCTTTTGGTTATATTGAATTGAATAACTTTTATTGATAAAATAAATACAGTATTTTTTACAATTTACAATTACGTAAATAATTGTGAAACTGAACTATTTATTTTATTTAATTTGGCCTTTAAGCTTTAGGCTTTACTGGGCTCTTAATTAAAAATAAAACAGATATTCATGATTTATATATTATAAATAATAACTAAGAATTATTAATTAGGGTATGTATTAATCTTAAATTATTATTATTGTGGTTTTTACAGTTTTTTATTTCATAATAAAATTCAATAAATAATAACCAATTTACTGAATCAATATATTTAAGTTAGAATGGTGTTGCTTTCTCCTTTGCATTATGTGAAGCTGACACGTTCTGTGATTCCACTGATGAGCTTTGCCATTTGATTTTGAGGACAATCATCGTGGTATCTATTAATTTTATCAACCCTTTGTGTGTGTGTGTGTATATATATATATAGAAAAGAACCATTATATTTAGAGAAAAAGAGCCATCTGAGTGGAAAATTGTGAGACAGTGGGACTCGAACTCACGCTCGCCCCTCGTAGTTTTGGAAGAGTCCAGGATGGCCCGGTCAGTAGGAAAATTGACTTTTGAAATTATGCGACGCGTGTTCGAGTCGCAATGGCCCTCAGCTTCCCACCTATCTTCTCATCATACAAAATGAGGTAATCGTACCGAGACAGAGAACCATGTACCTATCTTTGTTTTTACGAGGAAAAGCTGGAACATTTTTGTCGGCATATTGAAAATAAGAGAAAACTTTACGTAGCTTCTGTATGAAACTACATACCTTATAATCCTTTAGGAAAAGAACTTGCCCCTCAAAACCTTCTAAATTTAGGAATTATAACTTCTTTTAGAGGGTACATTGTAGGGAAAGTTTTTCCTTCTTTTGGGTATCAAAACTTTTTGACAGATGATAAAATAACTTCTTTTAATGATACTTAACTTCTTTTAATGATACTTAACTTCTTTAGATAGAAGAAACGGTGTTCAAAACTTCTTTTTGAGTCATTTGAGACAATAGAGCATAATATTTCTAAGAATAAAAGGTTGGGGAAAATCCTTGTTTTCTGTGCATGGGTTCCTCAACGAAAATCATTACCCAAATGTAAACCATTCCTTTCAACATATCCCTAATATAAATGCAGAATTTTTATTCGGGAGATCATCGGAGCAATACAGCAGCTGCAGAGAGAAGAAAAAGAAAAAGAAAAAAAAAGGTTTAGAAATATCTTCGCTTTTAGAAGCAAATGTCTCGAGAGATTTGAAGAAGTTTCTCCAATTTTCTGTTTATTTCCAACTTCCAACTGAAATTTCATTGAAAAAAATTTCGTTCGACTTTTTAATGGCACAAAATAGCGAATTGGAATTTCAAAGTAATGACTTTGTAAATTCAAAGGAATAATATATATATATATATATATATAATATATATATATTAGGGTGTCTCTTATTGGGTAGTCAAAAATTGAAATGTTGAATTATTTTATCTGCGCCCCCTACAATAGTTCCATTTAGCATAAAAAATAAAACTTGAAAGTTTGACAAATTGGCTCATATTTAGGGGTCGCCCCCGGCTAATAAAAATGGTGACCATGGCATATGATTATGCTCATTATACACATAATTCCTTCCTTCTTTTTTTAGTTTGATTCGTTTTTATAAGTATAGGCCTTCTTATTTATCATTGATCCTTTTCTAACCTATCCTTGATGTTATAATCCATCCTTTGGTCCTCAATCCTTCTTTATCCCAATCCTTTTTCTCCTATCCAAAATCCTTCCTGGCTCTTTTTTTATATACAATCAGCAATGAAGCATTGCTACAAAAAAAAACATTAGTTTATTATATAGAGATAAATTCAAAATGCCAGTGCTATTTACATACTTTAATTACTTTAATTAGCATTATTTCCTTATACAACATTTATTTAATATACAATGATTATACAATATGGTGTATTTTAAGGTGCGACCTCATTGATGGTTATTTTTTGAGAACAGTTTTTGATGGAACTGGGTGACTCTGGCGGTGTTTTGCAACAATTGGAGCAGGAACTGGAGCTGCTCTTCCCCACTGTCAATTTCTTATTCAGCTCTTGAACTAAAGCTACTGCACGTTCTGCCGGTCATTTACAACAGATAGAGCTGCAACAATAGCTCTGGCCCTTAAATATTCACAGTTGGAAGTCCAAGTGCTGGGTGCCTTGTTCAGAAATCCTTCTGGCAAATTCAGCTTAGTAAAGAATCTCTAGTATTTCTTGTAACAAGTTGGTGTAGTCCTTCACCAGAGCAGAAGGTCGATTCAGGAATCCGAGGACGCTTGGGTGGTCTATCAGTGGACTCATCTTCTAATACCTTTACCATGCGTTTCTTTACATCTGTAGTAATTCGCTCATCAAAGAAAGCAAGACCAACTGCTTCTTCAGACAGGTACCATAAGTGGTTAGAGAGCTTTTTTTTAGTTGCATCAGAAATCTTTTTGTTAGGATAATTAATTAATCAATGACCTCATAAGGAGCCAGTCATTAAATGGGGTTTCAATAGGGAGTGAGGATGTTGTCCAAGCCTTCATATAGATGAGAACAGAAAAAAGGGAAAGATCTCGAATTCCTCGTTCTTCAGTCTTAGTCATCTTGAACTGGTTTCGAAAAAGCCACATCTTGATAGAATAGAGCGCTTTGGACATCCAGCGAGCTCGATGCATGGCACCTGGTGCACGAAACTTGATGCCTTTATTGGGGACACCTCCAAGAAAGATGATGGACAGATCCAAAAGTTGTTGATAGTCATCCCGTAGTATAGGTGCCTGGGATCTAGCAAACTGAATTAGTTCAGTTTTAGACTGGATAATTGCTTCTTTAGTAATCGTGTCTGTCTCATGTTTGGAACTGGCTTTGATTACTACTTCATTCTCAAAAAAGTTATTGATATAGGTTCACAAATACTAATTACCACAATATTGTAGCTAAAACAACAGAAAATTTGACAAAATCAGCGACTATAAAAACACCAGCAGCAACGAAAACAACAGCGCGTGCTTGTAGAGCGTGCAGACGAAACCACGTGATTCGAAGCGTCATTGTAATTGGGTAATAATGACAGCTCTGACCGGAGCGCATTAGAAGGTTCAAAAAGTAAATTAGCATAGAGTTTTAGCCTTGTAGGTATATTGATACATGTAAGCTGGGCTTACGAAAAATGTTTTTGTTGTTATAACTAACTACAGGGATATTTTTATAAAAAATAATAAATTTCTGCTCAAACACTGCACAAAAACCCCCGCACCCCTCTAGTGACGCCACTGATAGAAACACAGATCATGAAACACATGTCAGGTAAAATTTCCATTGAACTAAATTAAATTCTTTGTGACAAATAGCAACATTGTTTAAAACTTCATAATATGTGTATAAGAGCATAAATTCTAATTTTTTCATTAAATTCATTAAATTTTTTCAAACACTAATAACAAAATCAGTATAAATAATTGTGAAAAATATAAATAACATATTATCTGATAATAGCAAAAAAGAAGTATAGTGATACACAGTTACACACCTTTTACTTATGACAGCAGAACACTGAATGATGACAAATAAACAATTGCAACATAATCTGGAGCATTCTTGATGAAACATGTTTAAACAGGTTGATCTTGTCTTATCAAGCAATATTTTCAGCTACAAACTTGTCAATTATCTCTAATATATTCATTTAATTGAATTCATCATAAATATGATGATTAATTAATTAAAAACATATGTAGTATACTTGACAACTGCTAGTAATTTCAAATATTAATTGTATAAATAATAGCTATATTTTATGAACTTTAATAAGCGGGGGCGACCTCTAAAAATTGTTCAATCCAAAAACATTTTTATATGTGATGTTTTTTCAACCAATGGAACTGGTTGAGGGGCGCAACCTAAAACAATCAACACTTCGAAAATAAGAGACACCCTAATATATATATATATATATATTAATATATATATATATATATATAATATATATATATTATATATTATATATAATATATATATATATATATATGAGAGAGAGATAAGAGTTACGTTCGTTCTTACTCGGTGCTATCTTTTGTATCACTTTCCTCCTACACGCAAAATAGCTACTACTTTTTTGTAGATGTTTTTTGGGGCTCAATTTACGCTAATTTAGGTTAGGTTAACCTAACCAAACTAACTTAACCTAAAATAAATAAAACAAAACAAAGAAAACTGGGTGTGTGTGTAAAGTCCTGAGGTAGCATTAAATAGTAATAATTTGATTTCGAGTTTGTTAATTAAAATCTTAATGAGAGTGAAATTCGAAAAAATAATCGTTGTATACGGTAAAAGAGTGCGTTCTTTAAACTTTTTAATGGAAACCCCAACCTACCTTCATGCAAGCGTAAGTTATTTAAATTTTGAAAAAACGAAAGATGTTACGGTACGTGTAGGAGCTAATGTAACTTCAACGACCACCGACGTAAATGTAGGAAGCATTTGAACTCTCTATATATATATATATATATATATATATATATATGGTGTTTTATAACATGTGGGACGCACTTTCAGGATGGATTCAAGACCTGAAAACAATGAACGAAGTTATATAAACATATGCCCGAAATCGCTTTGTTTCCGAGTTACAGCCTGGTTTGTGTTCCAGCAATTCTTTCCGCAAACTGTTTACAAACACTGCTTGCCGACAATGTTCGTGAGTGTGTACGAGACTTAGTTCATGTACGGCCTTGCCGATTGTAATGTTTCGTACACTCTATGACGTGTCAATATTGTTGAGTGTAGAACCATCAGTCAGTCAGAGGTGCATCGCGGTGTTTCACTGTTCGTATTCTAACTTCTACCTTGAATAAGTGCAGTCCATTGAAAAAAAAAACTTAAAGGTTTTTGTGCTATTCACTGATAGTGTGCATTTGAAGTGAGAATGGAAGCTTATTCAAACAGAGAAATGGCAGACATGCATCTCATGTATGGACTTGCCGAGTGTAATGCGGCCGCAGCAAGACGTCTGTATGCGGAAAGGTTTCCGAATCGCCGTCTGCCAGATAAGAAGACCTTTCAGAGAATAGACGAGCGTTTTGGTATTACAGGATCATTCAACAAGCGAGTTTCAGATGGTGGTAGACTATTCAGCGCCAGAACTGTTGAGTTGGAGGCAGGGTTGTGGAGTCGGAGTCGTGGAGTCGGAGTCGTGGAGTCGCACGTTTCAGGGCGGAGTCGGAGTCGGAGTCGAATTTTTACAATGTGTGGAGTCGGAGTCGGAGTCGGAAAATTTTGGACGGACTCCACAACCCTGGTTATAGCCACTAGGTTAAGAAGGGTTATTCAATTTTAAGTAGGACTACTACTGGTTAGACCTTAATTATGTTTAAGAGAATCTTTTCATATATATATATAGATATATATTCTATATATATATATATATATACATATATATATATATTATATATATATATATATTATTGGAAAAAATAAAAATCCCTTAATATGATAATATCTACAAGTCAATATCCTTCTTAATATTTGAATGTTCCCTTATCCTAGAAAGTAACCTGACGATTCATGTGGTGGTGATGAAATGTCTTATTATTATGATAATTATAGAGTGAAACACTAGAGGAGTCGGAGTCGTATATTTAAAATGTGAGGAGTCGGAGTCGGATTTTTAGATTTTTTACAATGTGTGGAGTCGGAGTCGGAGTCGAATTTTTACAATGTGTGGAGTCGGAGTCGGAAAATTTTGGACCGACTCCACAACCCTGGTTGGAGGAGCGGGTCCTGAATCGCGTGGAGGAACATCCTGGCGTCAGCACCCGAAGGATAGCAGCAGCAGAAGGTGTAAGATACACAACTGTGTGGAGAATTTTACGGAAACAACAGCCTTACCCATATCACATTCAAAGAGTACAAGGACTTACTAAAGCTGATTTCCCACCACGAGAGGCTTTTTGTACTTGGTTCCTTCAACAGTGTGCTCGCGATCGTCTTTTTCTATCCTCCGTGTTGTTTTCTGATGAGGCTGCCTCCACAAGAAATGGCATGATCAATTTTCACAACACTCGTCACTGGGCCGAAGAAAATCCGCATGCCATCATCCAGTCAAGGTACCAACAACAATTTAATATCAATGTATGGGCAGGACATATTGCCGACAACTTAATCGGTCCTTTTGTTTTGCCTGGAACATTAACACGAGAATCCTATTCCAATTTTTTAAGGAATGATTTAAGCGATTTACTAGATGAAGTTCCTCTTGGTGTCCGATGTCGTATGTGGTTTATGCATGACGGCGCTCCGCCTCATTTTAGTCGAGTAGCCAGAGACTATCTGGATGACTGTTTCCCTGATAAATGGATAGGCCGTAGAGGACCCATTACGTGGCCTGCTCGCTCCCCGGACCTGAATCCACTCGATTTTTACCTGTGGGGTCATCTGAAATCCATCGTTTACGTGACACCCATTGACAACGTTGAAATGCTTCGCCAACCTGTAGAACAAGGATGCCAGAAAATCCGAGCAATACCTGGAATGTATGAACGCGTCAGGCAATCTATGACGAGGCGTGTTCAGGCGTGTATTGAAGCGCAAGGCGGTCATTTTGAGCACTTCCTTTAAAGGTAAGGCGGATACTTGCTGGAATACACAACGGGCTGTAATTCGGAAACAAAGCGATTTCGGGCATATGTTTATATAAACTTTTTTTAATTGTTTTCAGGTCCTGAATCCATCCTGAAAGTGCGTCCCACATGTTATGAAACACCTGTGTGTATATATATAATATATAAACTGTTAAGTTGTTTTATATTCAAAACCAATCATGGAGCTATTTATTCTTTCAAATTAAATCAGTTTATTTTTGAGCCTCACTGAAAGTTTGTAAATAAAATTATTTGAAAATATTGAAATTACCATATTTTGCAAATCTATATTTTGAGGGTTTCGTAAAAACCTATTCACCGAAAAAATCATAAAAATAAATTTATGAGCGTCTCTCTCTCTCTCTCTCTCAGTTCACATCCGCATCGAGGTACTGACTAAGTGTTCCGGACGAACTAATTAATCTAATCATATCTATTTCCATTCGACGAGACATAACAGCGACACTCTAAAAAACTAACAACCTAACCTTAACATATGGTAACCTAACTTTATGTAACTCGCAATAATTTGTCGATTTTGTCATGTCGATTAAATGTCGTTAACCCGACCTAATCACGACAAATATATCTTTTTTGGCGACAAAAGAAATATTTTGAAAATTTTTATATAAATGTTCAAAGTTCCGAGGTACCGAAAATACCTCGCTATAAAAACAACCCCCAAAGCATCTGTGAATTATCACACACTCCCTCTCTCTCTCTCACACACACACACACACACATGCCCTCGACCTCACTTATGACCAGATGACCTTACCCTCCCCTACCCCCCTATCCCCAACTTGTATAAACAAACCAAAAGAGCAAAAAAAGACTGCCAAAGTATTCCGGGAAGTTGTGTAGGTATACAAATATTTTCCTTTATCATAATCTTCGATGATGCAATCATCTTTTCAATGTTTGAAAAACACATTTAATAACTAAAAACATATTTTTCTCCTTTGCGACAATGCCGTGATCTATTTCTCAAAAAATGTCTCGTTGTGTTTGAAATTCTAATTTCGAAAAATGGGAAAAAAATATCTCAAAAAAGTTTCGCAAAAAGTAACACAAAAATAGAAAAGTTTTAAACGTATTGAAAAAACAAACTATTGAAAAATTTGAACGAAAACCTTGGGAAAATGTTGTGAAATAAGGCACGAATATGTATTCGGAAGAAGAGGAAAATCTTCAGGATTGTCAGTAAACATTTGTTAAATCGAATTTTATAACTTTCTTTTGTCATTTTTTAAAGGTTTTCCTTTCCAAATGTCATTTCATGATAACCTTAAAAACTTCTTTAAAAACCAAATGATATTTCGTCTCACACCAGAGAAACTCGCCACTGACATTTCGTTGAAAAGACATTCTAACGATTTTTTTTTAAAAGATTAGCGTTAAGTTAGGTTTAGGGTTGGTTTAGTTTGGCTTCGGTTAGGTTAGGTTAGGTTAGGTTTTGGTTTGGGTTAGGTTAGATTAGGTTAGATTAGGTTAGGTTAGGTTTAGCTTAGCTTAGCTCAGCTTAGCTTAGTTTTAGGTTTAGATTTGGTTTAGGTCAAGTTTGGTTTAGGTTAGGTTATTAGGATGTTGATAAAATTTCCCGTCGACAAAAGATATATACTTAGCATTTTTTTTTCTACATAGGACGGAATCTAAAGTAGAATTATTATTTACCTACTTTTTTTTTAATATATAATACGTCATTACATGAATTTAATTTCTCTCTCTCTCTCTCTCTCTCTCTCTCTCTCTCTCTCTCTCTCCATATATATATATATATATATATATATATATTATAATAATAATAATATACAGGGTGTCCCAGAATTAACTATCTATTTCAATGAAATCGGACAAATTTAATAAAAACTGACATAATTTTGTGTTTATTACTAAATTATGATACAAAAACAAATAGATTTATAAATCATAAGTCAAAACTTTATTGAGAAGTTTCAACATGTGCACCGTCTGTATCTCTGCAAATTTCAAATCTATCCTCAGCGCTGCGAAACACATTTTGAAGCATTTCAGGTGTTATCTCCCGCACTGCCAACTGGATGCGTTCTTTAAGTTCAGCTAAACTATTGATCTTTTGGCGATAAACCTTTGTTTTTATGAAACCCCATGCAAAGAAATCCAGGGGTGTCAAATCCGGAGAACGCGGAGGCGAAGGTCGAGGTCCTCCACGTCCAATCCACTGATTCGGAAGGCGTCTGTTGAGGTATTCTCGAACAATTAGAGCATAATGACATGGTGCTCCATCTTGTTGAAACACAACATTATCAAGAATGCCATCATCAAGAAGCTGTGGTTCGAGAAACTGCTGAGGCATATCAAGGTAGACGGTACCTGTTACAGTTGCTCCCGCAAAGAAGAATGGGCCATAAATTTTGGATTTGGTCATTCCAAGCCACACGTTAACTTTTGGAGAGTCTCTTTGCCATTCTAAAAATAAAACTATGAAAAAATTATGAAAATAAAATTATGAAAAAAATTTAGAAATTTATACATTTTTAACACATAAAACATGATAAACATAAATAAAAGTGTGTTTTTAAAAATTTGTCCGATTTCATTGAAATAGATAATTAATTCTGGGACACCCTGTATACTATGGGAGAGAGTGAGTGAGAGTGAATGAGTCTGACCATCTGTCATCTTCTCCCTTTCTGGTGAAGTAAGTGTGGTAAACACTCATTTTACGGTGTTCGTCAATTCTGTTACCATAGCAACCCTGACACCAGAAATACCAGGAAATCGTTCTAAACTCGGTTCCAATTCAAAACTTTAATTAACTCCTTTAAGGAGAAACTTAGTAGATCTACGCCATACCGTATACTCGTATGTCTCCTTAAAGGGTTAAGGAATTAAAAACAATAAAAAAAACTGATTAGCTACTAAGGATCCACTTACAAAATTTCAAACACTCTTTTATGCATGACTTTACGTGATTAATGTGCTGTATGACTACATTTAGCTTGAATAACTTTAATCAAACGATTGGCATATTTCTCTATCGGGTTCTTGCACTTCCCGGGAGAGAATTTTGCCCACTCTTGGCAAAATTCGCGGAGATGATTGAGAATAGTTGGTTAAACCGCAAACACTCAGTCAAATTGGAATATGATGACTAGCTTGGCCACTCCAAAAGCTTTCATTTCTGTTTCAGCCATGCCTTGGTAGGTTTGTTCATGTGTTTCGGATCATTGTTCGAATAAAACTTCAACCCATGGAGAGCTGACGAACTGAAGGCATGACGTTTTCTTCCAAGATTTCTTGATATTTGGTGGAGTCCATGTGTCAGTTGATGTCCATCAATTTACAGGCGCAGAAGCACTGAAACAACCACACAAAAGAATACTGCCACCACTATGTTTGTCCCTGGGTATGGTTTTTTTTTTCCTTCATGTGTTTTACCAGAGTCCCACCAAGGTCAATCTTGGTCTCATCAGTCCACATCACCGTCTTCCAGTAGTTAATCCTATGATTTCGGTTGCCGTTGGCATACTTTATGCGAGCATCCCTTTGAGCTTCTTTGAACAGTGGATTCTTCTTGCAACTAGTCCAAAGAGCCCGTTCTTGTTCAGTGTCTTGCGCACAGTGGAGGGAGGAGCATCGATTCCATTTTAGTTTAAAAAATGCTTTCGATCCATAGACTTCAACTGAGTATTAGCAGTAGCCTCCTTGATGAATTCACGAACAGCACATTTGGGAAACTTTCATGGTCATCCACAACGATGACCACGAATGGCGTTTGAAACTGAGGTAAAAGGCAGAGCAAATTGTTCACCAATCTTTCTAACAGGCTTTCCATCTCTATACAAAGCAATAATTCTATCGTTAAGATCCTGAGACGACTCTTTGCCTTTGCCCATGGTGGAATGATGATTGAATAGTACTCAACATTCACGTTTTATACTCTGACCAACGTAAAGTACCGAAAACGTCTACTCAGGGATTTTCTAGAAGTTGAAGGTTTTTCTATTCTCAAATTTTCTAGAATGTTCCGCTCGTTGACAACTCTACAATGGCTTCTGATGTTGTACTTAAACTTGTGCACAAGAGAATGTATAAATATTAATAACAACTTAAGATATTGTTATCCATAACAAAAACTAGACTGGTGTGACTTAGTTTGATATACAGGGTGTCCATAAATGATTACCCTGATTAAAGCATGCTATGACTTTTAAATAAACACTCGTATTCAAACACAGTTTTAATTATAAGTAGATAAACATACAAAGTTTTGATACATAGTTAATGAACTTAATAAGCTTCCACATGTGCACCCCTATTGGCACGTAAAATGTCTAAACGGTATTCACACTCACGCCACACATTTTCCAACATTTGTGGGTGAACTGTCGCAATTGCATCCGTAATGCGTTCTCGCAATGTCCTGATATCTGGAACAGCTGTTGCATAAACCAAATCTTTAACATGACCCCAGAGAAAGAAATCCAGCGGGGTAATGTCTGGTGATCTTGGGGGCCATGGGATTGGCCCGTCCCTGCCAACCCATCGATTTGGAAATGTTGCGTCGAGAGTTTCACGAACAATATGCGCCCAATGAGGGGGTGCCCCATCTTGTTGGAAGATGACAGTTGACTGCGCTGCCTGTCCTGCAGCTGGGGGATGGCGTAATTGGTGAGCATATCCAGGTACACAGTTGCGGAAACAGTGTTCTCAGCGAAGAAGAAAGGACCAATTATCTGGTCATGCATTAGTCCACACGAGACATTGATCTTCGGACTGCCCCGAATATGCTCCCTTACGGCACGTGGGTTTTCCGATCCCCAAATACGCACATTGTGTCTGTTGATTCTACCACTAAGATGAAACGTAGCATCGTCTGAAAAGCAGACACGCAACAAGAAGTCATTATCCTCGTCAATGCTGTTCAAAATGTCAATAGCGAATTGTTCACGTTTTGGACTGTCATCAGGCTTCAGTTCTTGAACAATTTGTACCTTGTAGGCGTGTAACTTCAAACGTTTGTGTAACACCTTGTGCACCGTAGACTTCGGTATCTTTAGTTGGCATGAAGCTTGTCTCACCGATTTCCTTGGTGACCGTGTGAAAGCAGTTTGAATGTTTTCCACCGTCCCATCGGAAACTGATGGTCTACCACTGCTCTTTCCCTTTTCCACGTTTCCAGTTTCCAAGAATTTTTTCATCCACGACTAATTAACTTCACATCAGGTGGATTCTTTTCATACTTTGTTCTGAACCTTCGCTGAACACTGACAGGAGATTTTGTTTCTGCAAGCCACACAACACATTGTGCCTTCTCTGTCACAGACGCCATCTTAACTGAACAACTACTACAGCGCTCCTAGCGGCGAATGCGGTAGACGAAACACACCAGAACAGAAACTCTATGCGTGTACGAGATCACCCGTAAAAAGAAAACGGATGTAAGATTCGTCATTAAAACATGAGAGCATACTGTTTTCAGGGTAAACATTTATGGACACCCTGTATTTTACGTTTATTAAATTAATAACAAACGCATAGCTAAATTTCATAAGGATTTTAAATGAACAAACATAGTAATATACTGCTGTACTTAAACTTTTCGCACAATTCTCTCTCTCTCTCTCTCTCTCTCTCTCTCTCTCTCTCTCTCTCTCTCTATATATATATATATATATATATATATATATATATATAAAGGGAGATAGATAGATAGATAAGGAGATAATTAGATAGATAGGTAGATAGGGAGATAATTAGATAGATAGGGAGATAATTAGATAGATAAATAGATAGGGAGATAATTAGAAGATAAATAGATTGGAAGGACAAAAACAAAAATAGCAGGTATCTCGAAAGTTTTCAGTAGTCTGGATGGTTCCCTATCGGCATTATCTCATTGAAATTCAGACAAAAACACAAAAGGCCCATGAGTGCTCCATCAGCTACTTAAAAAGACGAAATTCTGCCAACGACTTCAAAATAGGTGAAACACTTTTAAAACGCTTCTGAAACTCTTCTGAAACGCGAAATAATCTTTTTTGCATTCTGAGAAGTTATTTTTATCGGAAAATATAAATTTTAGTGAATATTTGACGTCTTCAAACCTTATTTTCTATATTTGGCCCATAAATCGTCTCCATTCAGCTCTTAATAAAGTTTTATGCATTTCATTGAGAGACACTTGACGATATAGTGCTCATTTGTAAATCAATTACCTTCGTGATTTACAGGTGACAGAACGAATGATGGCCGTCTTCCAGTGCCTGGAGTCGATTAATGTCTTGGTCGATTTCGAACAGATTTAGAAAGAGAAAGGCAAAAGAATAAGTAGATTAAAACTGTGGTAAAAATATTACTTTTAAAACTACAGAACTGGGATACAGGGTAATGGGAAAGTGTTTCCAGACATTATTTTTTTTTTACATAAATATTTTTCAAACATCTTTTATGGATCACCCTATATATATATATACTGTATACAGGGTGTTTCAGGAGGAAAGGTCAATACTTCGGGAGGTGATAGTATCGGTCATTGTGAGAAAAAAGTTCATATGAACATGTGTCTAATTCTGAATGGTTACGGAGATAGAGCTGTTTGAATCTGATGCGCGCGCAGCTCTTCCTCCCCCTTCCCTCCCCTATAACCTTGAACCATGTAAGCTGTAATGTAAGCATGTAACATAAGCCAATCGGCAGCTGACTGTTGTGAGTGACATTGTTTGGTGTTTGAAGCAGTGTTAAGAATGCCACAAACCTTCACACTTTCACGCAGAATTCCGGATCGAAGAGTGTTTACCAGGGTTTTCAACACATTGCGTGAGATTGGTACACTTCCCAGCGCTCATGTTTCATCTGAACGTGAAGGTCAACAAGGTGTGGATGAAGTGGAAAACATTCTTCAGTTGGTAGAGCGTAGTCCTACTATTAGCTCACGAAGAATTTCTACACGTCTCGGTGTACCACACACAAGAGTATGGCGAACATTACGTGAAGAAGGCTTGCATCCATATCATGTACAGCGTGTACAACACCTTCAACCAGGAGACGCTGCCATGCGACTGGAATTTTGTCAATGAGTAAATGCTAATCGCCGATTGCTTCGATTAATACTGTTCACCGATGAAGCTACTTTCACCCGTGACGGTATCAACAACACTCGTAACTCTCATCGGTGGTCAGACGAAAATCCAAACGCCACTGTGGAAACAAATTTTCAACATCGCTTCTCTGCCAATGTGTGGTGCGGTATCATCAATGATCAGCTGATTGGCCCTGTTACTTTAGAGTTTAGAGAATCGTCTTACAGGACAAAGTTACCTAGAATTTCTGCAAAATGAATTGCCAGGACTATTGGAGGATGTTCCTATGGCTACACGCGCTGATATGTACGTTCAGCATGACGGAGCTCCTCTACAATCTACCCGTCTGGTGATGCAATACCTAAATCAAAGTTTTCCTGGTCGATGGATCGGCCGCGGTGGTCCCATTCAATGGCCACCAAGGTCTCCAGACCTCTCTCCGTTAGATTATTGTTTGTAGGGGTGGATGAAAAGTCAAGTTTACAAAAGAAAGGTGAATACACGAGACGAATTGCTCGCGCGCATTTTGGATGCTGCTGCCCGCATAAAGGAACGTCAAGATCAACTCAGACGAACAACACGCGATCTTCGCACACGAGTTGCAAAGTGCATTGAGGTTGACGGTGGGATTTTCGAAAACGTATTGTAAACTGTAACAAATTTGTCATTTCTGTATCTGATACCATTCAAAATGCCAATGTTTAAACATTAAATGTTAGAAACAGTAATTGGTTTCTCTTTCTTGATTACCATTAACAATGCCTTTGTATTTGTAGATTCAAACAGCTCTATCTCCGTAACCATTCAGAATTAGACACATGTTCATATGAACTTTTTTTCTCACAATGACCGATACTATTACCTCCCGAAGTATTGACCTTTCCTCCTGAAAACACCCTGTATATATTGATAATTTTAGCAGGCGTAAATACTAGCAGAATTAGTTCTTTAGAACGCGTTTAATCGTGTCGTCAGTAATAACCACAGGATTGAAATAAGATCAAAGTAATTACACAATTTAATAATCTAAAAGATTTTATGAGCTTATATATATATATATATATATACGGACGCAAGAAAATGTAAGAATGCTGATTGCACAAAGCAAGAAAAAAATAAGAGAAACTTCGCATATTAAGGTTCTTCAAAATAGTGTTCCTGCGTCTCAATTTAACAAACATTCGGAAAAGCTATTCTTTGACATGGTCCCCAGACAACCCATCAAAGTACGAGTATAAGTGAAGTCCTGGTCGCAGTTCAAACGACAGCCTGTAGGGGCTTCTTCGCTTCAAGGAAGAGGAAGAGGGTAGATAGAGGTTATTTCTGCTTGATTTTAGTTCCTGCCCCTCTTTGTATTCATGAATAGTATAAGTTTCATTCACTCCCTGGCACTTGGGACAGCGCGATCATGCGTACTAACGCAGCGCCTTGGCTGTCGAATCAAATGAGATGCGAGATACGTCACCTTTCTAGACCTTTAGAATGATCTTGGCCGTCTGAAGTGGTATAGGGGTGGGCGCCTAATTCCTTTGTGCATGACACATCATAACACTTCATTTCGGGGTTACAATAGTGAAACCACATGGATCGATCTTCTATTTTGCCACTAACTCCGATGTTCAAAGCAGTCGCTTTCTCATCCACAATAAGAAGAATCCTATCAACATCAAATGGACAGCAAACTTTTTCAGTGTGCAAATTGAAAAACTTAAATTTACTTTTGTTTGAATAAAATAGTCAATATATTGTATTGTTGTGGCCGGAATAGAAAACAAAAATGGCGTCGTTCAGGGAATGTATGTATAAATGTTTATCTTAATTTTGTTATGACGTAACTGTTTCGTCGTTATAGTAACCGTAAAACAACTATAATTGTAAGAAAAATCACACTCTAATTACTGCATATTTGCAAAGCCTTTGCAATTTGCAGTCAGTGTTCAAGTTTTTTTTTGAAAATTGTCTTTCCGTTGCAGTTTAAACAGATTTATTACAGTTAAATTTTCCCCCCATTTCTTAATTGCAAGTTTAAGGATGAGATTCCTTATTGCGTATTCTGAAAGCTTTATTGCAATACTGTAATTGTAATATATATATGTGTACAGTCGGGAAACGCTTCTTGACAGCCTTCTAGTTAAAGACTTTAACTGGAAATTTTTGGGGAATAAAATCTACAAAATAATGTTTAAATTACATTTTAGTAAGTAAATCATTTTCCGACGCCAAGCTAGAAAGAGGATGGATGTACCGGTCGTAATTAGACAGAAAATATTTCTTGAACTTTGCATGGCTGGAACCTAAAGTCATTTAAATTTGAATTACACCGAAGAGAATACAGTATAACCGCGTGTGGTAATAATTTTTACAATTATGCTCTGTCTAACTACAGGGTGTCTCAGAATTCGCGCGCTATATTTATAGGTGAGGATGACTTATAAATATGGTGCGCGACTTCTGAGACACCCTGTATTTTCCAGTCGTAATACATTGAACACGTTTTCATTAAAAAGGTAGGAACCTTTTCTACTTTGTCTGATTTCTACCTTCTCGTAACCGCTGTTAAATCGCAGAAAATCACCCAAGTAGAGTATTTTCTTATCCATTATGGTTTACAATAACACAATTTGTCTTCTTTACGAAGTGACAGTATATTTACTGAACAAAGCGGGATAAACTAATTAGTATTATTATTATTATTATTATTATTATTATCATTATTATCATTATTATTATCATCATTATATAAAGATGATGGTAATGATTCACCGCGCTGCGAATTCAAATTTTCTGCAAGTTGTTTCAAATGAAAATGGGTGATTCTAGGCACTAAGGGTATGCTCTTTTCAGCTGTATATTTAGTTTTTTCCTATCACATCTAGATAGTCCACAATCACATATAACGTATAAATAAGGAAATGTTACCAATTGGATAAGAGAACAGACGAATCATATGGCATATGTTATTCAATTCAAACACTTTACAGTAGTAATGCATGCCCAGAAGCACGTTACACACACACACACACACACACACACACACACACACACACACATACTCACATTATTACTACATATATACACTAATATATATAATACATGTAGGTACGGATTTAAGTAAGATACAGTATATTTATATATAAAAATTGTGAATGACCGAACCAACCATTCATCAACAGTAAGTAATGCATTGAATTTATTAGAG
This sequence comes from Bathynomus jamesi, assembly GCA_023014485.1. Taxonomy (NCBI): domain Eukaryota; kingdom Metazoa; phylum Arthropoda; class Malacostraca; order Isopoda; family Cirolanidae; genus Bathynomus; species Bathynomus jamesi. The sequence continues at coordinate 168,621 of JAJOZX010005600.1, forward strand.
CAGTCAGTAGCTAAAGAAACTTCCTTTTCATCGATTTTCTCTTGTGTACTGATTTCGGTGCATTTCTCTTTTGACTCCAGCAATAGTCTGCCATCATTCGAACATCCCATCTTCCCTGATACCTCCATTCCATTTCTGAAATATCCTGGTGGAATCTTTCTCCCTGTTCTTTGCTTATCGCGCCTAAGTTTTCAGGAAAAAATGAAGATGAGAGTCTAGAAAGTGTATCTTAACACTCGTGCTACATCCCAGCAAACAATATTTTCGGATCATGTCTTTAACTATTTCTTTGTAGTCATCAGATTTCCTGTTACCAAGGAAGTTGTTCACAACAGCCTTAAAAGCTAGCTAAGCATCTTTTTCATGACCTGTCAATGCATCTTCAAATGCCGGATCGCTTAAGAGTTGCTTTATTTGAGGACCGACGAACACTCCTTCCTTCAACTTAGCATAACTAATTTGAGGGAATTTCTGACATAAAAATTGGTATCCAGATCCTTTGTTGAGACCTTTGACGAAATTTTTCATTAATCCAAGCTTTATGTGGATTGGAGGTAACAGTATTTTGTTAAGATCTACCAGTGGGTTAGCAATAATGTTTGCTTGTCCTGGAGTAATCTGTTCTCTCTGAGGCTATTCTTCCCTTACATAGTGTTCCTCCCTGTTTCTGCTATTCCACAGACATAAAAAGCATGGGTATTTTGTAAAGCCAGCCTGTTGGCCTAAAAGACGGCCGATCACCTTAAGATCACCACAAACAAACCATTTGAGTTCTTATAGTTTATCTTGTTTAAAAGAAATGAAAGATTTCCATGAGTGAATGCCCTATAGGCAGAGAGGCAACTTTGTTTCCATTATGCAGTAAGACAGCTTTCAAACTTCGCTTTGAGAAATCAATAAATAGGCGCCAGTCAAATGGTTTGTAGTCTTTGCCCATCGCCTTTACCAGACCTACTATATCATTGCAGTAGACCAGTGATCCTTCAGTCGAGAAAAATTGATGAAATCTTTTTCACGATGTCTGTACCAGTAGAATGTTGTCGAAAGAGCGAGTAGATTCCATTCTTTGAGCCTTGATCCCAGAAGTTCTGCCGAATCTTTCGGTAATGCTAAATCTCTTACTAGGTCATTTGGATCACTCTGACTTATCAATTTTGGTGACTGATTTTCGGCTACAGTATATTCTTTGTCATGTTCATTTGAACATGACTCTGCTGTTATTGAGATGTTGTCTACATCTGAAGCAAAATTTCAAAAATCAAGAGGCGGCTTCGGCACAGGAATTTCACTTGAATGTGGCACGGGGAGGATGGCTGATGGAATACTCGTATATGTGATGTGCGTCTTATTTTCATTATTATAGCCAGCCACGTTTGTCATGCAGAAGGAGTAATCGTCTTAGTGATTTCTCGGTTCTCTCCAAATCATGGGGATGCTGAAAGGCATTTCCTTCTTCTTCCCACAAGCCCACTGACGCAAACATTCCACACATGACTTACACATATAATGTAGAGCCCAAACCTTGTCCTGGTCGCCGATCTTACAGCCAAAGTAGGCGTGGTAATGCTTTCGTACTTGTACTGTGATTTCTTGTTTTTGTTTAGAAGTAGTAAACCGTCCGCACATATAACAGAATGAATTAGGTGTATTATTACAAACTCTCGGCCTATTTAATCCAAATCTGAAACAAAGAAAATGTATATTAGTTCAATTTTGAAATAAAGTCAGATGCTTACGCATATGAAACTCGTAGCAAACAAACCATAATTGGAAATATAGATGCCCTTTTAGTCATATGAGAGAGGTACATTTCTCAAGAAATAGAAGCGTTTGGGTAGCATAACCTACGTCACATTCCTATCAATCCTGACGTGCCAGATACAAATTATGCATTGTACCTTAACTCACAAACCATGGGCTTCACTAAAATACTATAATTTTCTAAACAATCATATAGCGCAGGGCAGTGACTTATTGGATGATGTAGACCCCGTACTAAGAATCAAGAGGTCACATAACAGATGTGACCTGCAACTTATCGTGAAATCTGATTTACACGCATCTTCCGGACGCACGGTACAGTAGCCCTGTTCAAAAATCAACTTTTTCTTATTTTCATAGGTTTCTGTACTTTTTCCCATGCTTTTTGACCTGAAAAGGCCGAAAATCACAACCATTTTGACCTAGGTTGTTGGAAAGCATTGCCGCATGGAGCTTTACGTTTTCTGCCTTGAAATCGGCCAAAAGCACCAGTTCCGGGGTCCCTTGAATCATGTTTTGCACTATAACTTTTTATCTAAACAAGATAGAGCAACAAAATAGGCACCAAATTAAAGTGTTTTTAATCCTCTTTCTAACTTATACAATTATGATAGTCTTGGAACAAGAAATGGCACATTGGTACATACAAAGATTTCAGAAATATCACAAAATCGTTTTCTCACACTCAAGGCAGACAAGGCGCCTTATTCATGACACAAATTTGAGATTAACATTTTGTCACAAGTCTAATCGATCAAGAAGTGAAAGCATTACATGATGATTAATTTCATAATGACATTTACACAGTCAGTTGTTGAGAGTTTGTTTCTTGAAGCTGTCAAAGCGGCGTCTGTTGAACTCCACAGCTTGAAGGAGATAGTCCCTTTGCTTGGCATCTGTTGTTATGACATTTGCAAAGTCGCTCATCATCTTGACACCACGTTCAGCAATGTCATTCACCGCTTTCAGATTCTTAACATAGTCCAACGCTTTTCTGTAGTCCTCATTCTGTGGCCAAGACGTGACAGGTTCCAGAAGCCACTCGGATCCAATGTTCAGTGTGTCCAGCAGGAAATGTGATTCTGGCCAATGAGATCAACCAGGGTGGTCTTAGCTGTGACTCTCTGGAATAGAGGCTTTCCTGTTCTGAAGCTGTCTGGCTTCTCAGTGGCATGTAACTGGGCAGCAATGTCGTGCTTCAATGTGTCACTCAATCTACTGCTGAACATGGCAAATGGCACGACTTCCTGCGTCAGGTACCATTTGTGGTTTTCCATCTTATTAAGTACTGCATCAGCAAGCTCTGGGTCAGTTTTCTTGTACTTCAACATGTCCTGCATTAGACTTAGATCATTCACGGGAGCATCTGCAGCAGACATTGACATCATCCATACAGGAGGTAGAACAGCGCAAGGAAGGTGTTGAGTCTTTCCAGCTTTGATACAGTGTCTTCGTCGTACTCAAATTGATCTGCAAACATCAGCATTTTCATGGAGTACAGGTTTCTGGCCATCCATCTGGCCTGATGAATGGCGCCTGGTCGACTCCAGTGAATACCTCGAGGAGGCGTTCCTCCAAGAACAATGACTGTCAGTTCAGCCATTTCCCTGTAGTCGGCTCTTGGAAGCCTTTCTGCTGTTAGAATGTCTTGGAGTATTTCTTCACTGTTCTTCTTCTTTTCCTTCAGCCATTTGCTTTTGATAGCCAGCATCTTTGGGTTTTCCTTGGACAAGTCCGTCCAAACATCCTTCAGATGCTCAAACCAGGGATTATCTGGCCCCTTCACCTTCCCAAACAGCTTCTCCCAAACTGCTCCTACTAGGATTTCCAGGATGTGATGTCGACAGGCCAGATAAAACACCTTTTTGTTCAGCATTTTCTCTAGCAGTTTGGCAGCTCCTCTGTGAACTCCACTGTTACTGGATGTAGTGTCAGAAACAAGGGCAGTGGGATGATAGATTCAACTGTTTCATATGCAAGGTCTTGAACCATGGGCCTCCCTGCATTTTCCGGTAAATTCTGAAGATTAAGGAAATACTGGAACGCCTGTCTGTTGGTGGGAAGCTGGGAACCACTGATAAAAGCTGAAGGGTATCCAACCAGGAAAGTTTCAGTGAGAGATCTGGTAGATGGCCCAGTTGACACCTGCCTGTGGACAGTACGTGGAGGTTCTGAGATATCAACTGTGCGCCCACGGAGCTCCCTCAGCTCCTTGCTTAATGCCATTGTGAAGTTGTAACTTGTAGATGGTTTTCTAGATTCTGATTGAGTTTCTGTTGTTTCCTGAAAAATGATAGATAATTATTATTATTATTATTATTAATTATTATTTATTTATTATTATTATTATTATTATTATTATTATTATTATTTATTAATTTTATGCTCTTTCATTTGATACCTAATTTGTTGCTCTATCTTGTTTAGATCAAAAGTTAAAGTGCAAAACATAATTCAAGGGACCCCGGAATTGGCGCTTTGGCCGATTTCAAGGCAGAAAATTTAAAGCTCCATGCGGCAATGCTTCCCAACATCCTAGGTCAAAATAGTTGTAATTTTCGGCTTTTTCAGGTCAAAAAGCATGGGAAAATGTACAGAAACTTATGAAAATAAGAAAAAGTTGATTTTTGAACAGGCCTAAGTCGGTACAGTCATCTATCCAACTATTGAACAAATCCAACGTCGTTTAACTTCGTTGACCATTTGATCTAACGGGAAGTGGTGTTGCGACATGGTCGCGATGTAGTCCAATACAGGTAGAAGAAACCTTTTACTCTTATTGAATTTTCCATAATTTTCGATGATAATTTGCATGACCGTTTTATTTCAAATCAGTTTTAGCGTCGATTTTTTTTTTTTTTTAATGAAATTACGTATAATTTCTAGATTGATCTCCAAAGCAGAGAGATCAGAGGATATAAATCTATAAATCTGACCAAACAAGCTTACAAATTACTAGAGATTAATTAATTCTCGCGTCGGATACTCGTGTTTCCTATGAATATAATTTACATTCGACACTCTAATTAATATACAATAAAAAATGGTACAAATTTCACATTTTGAAGATAAAATAATTTATACGCGCGCGCAAACGCACCCACACACAATGATATCGGTACTGTATATAATATATATATATATATATATATATATATATATATATATACAGGGTGGTCCAAAAGTCCCTATCTAGTTTGGTGAAATAATTATATTTCTATTTTATTTTCTACGAGCCAAAGATGATGATGGATGTACGAGAACGTGTGAAGGTAGTAACACTACGTATCCAAGGAAAGCAGTGCAAAGAAATTGGAGAAAAATTCGAAAGAAGATTTCACAAACCAGGATGTACAGACAAAGCAATTCGCGAGCTCGTCAATAAATTTAAAAGAACAGGGTCTGTTTGCGAAGAGGCAAGATCTGGACGTCCAGGTACCTCAAGAAAATGTCGAATTGGTAAGAGATGCCTTTGAAACAAATCCTAGAATGATAACTCGTGGAGCATACCAAAAACGACTGGTTTTAATCAACATTAAGAAAGAAAAGTTGCCATATTCAAGTGCTACGTGAGTTATACGAAGATTATTATCCAAGATGAGCCGCCATGTGCGCAGAATTGATTGGAAAAATCCATACCGAAAATTTATTAAACCACATTCTCTTCAGCGATGAGGCGACATTCCACACATGCGGAAAGGTTAATCAACATAATTGTTGTATCTGGGCTGGTGAAAAACCAACCGACTGCTACGAATGGGAGAGAGATTCCCCCAAAGTTAATGTTGGTTGGGTATGACAAGATCGAAGATTTACGGACCTTTTCTTCTTTGCAAAAGTTACGGTAACAGGGCCGATTTATCTTGACATGCTTCAGCAGTTTCTTGAACCGAGGCTTCGTTCAGATGGCATTCTTGACACTGCTGTCTTTCAACAAGATGGAGCTCCATGTCACTCTGCAAACATCGTTCGGGCGTACTTTGATGAGCTCTTACCAAATCGCTGGATTGGACGTGGTGGAAACAGGCCCTGGACAGCACGATCTCCGCATTTAACACCATTAGACTTGTTTGCGTGGGTCTTTATAAAGTCTGAGGTTTACAAAAGAAGAGTTACAGATCTGCAGGATGTACGAACCCGCATCGTCGTGACATTCGCTAAAATAACCCGAGAGACGCTTGAGAATGTGTTCCGCAATGCAGTGGACAGATTTGAGATTTGCAGAGACACTGATGGTGCTCATGTCGAATCTTAGACCTAAGCTCGATAAATAAATATACACCTAATTATATTATTACATTTTTATCCTAAAATACTATTATTTCAGCAAAATAGATAGGGACTTTTTGACCACCCTGTACGTATATTGTGAAGTTACTGTATATTATTCACTGGTCACGTTGACTTGTAGATATAATTAGCTTCGCTTCCTCTAAAGCTCGTATAAACCATACATAAAATTTTCTATTAAATTAAAAGCGATTTCGTGCGTATTTATAATTTAAGTTTTAATTTCTCTTTTCAAAGGATAAAGAATGTAATTAAATCCGAAGAAGACTTTGTACGTGAATCGTGCAAGCGATGCAATGTATTTTGGAGTCTCTTAGTTAAGAAATGAGACCTTTTTTTAAAAAAATTACGCATGCACTGAAATGAGAGGACAGATTGTGAAATACGAGAATGAAACTATACGTATAGTTTCAGAAAAAAGTTAGCCTAGAAACATGACATTTTCGAAAAGCATACAAAAATTACTAATCAGTAATTTTTTTCAATTTTATTAGTTACCAAAAACAATAAAATATTCAAAGAAGAAAACAGAATATTACAAATAAGTAATATTTTACGATTTCTAGAATTTTGTTTCTAGGCTAATTTTTTTCCGAAACTACACCTAATGGAAATCGTACCCCAATACCGTGGTATATGGTATTTTGACATAACATTAGAACTTTTAAAAACTGGGAACAATGAATATATTACTAAACCCCTTCATAACGTAAAGTAACCAGTCCCAATCTCAGCCATTCCCATTTCAGTTTTTGTCCAAGATGTGAAAGTGGGAATCTGAGAGGAGGCAATTCCCAAGTCGATCAGTTCCCATTCTTACTCTAGAATTTCCCATATTGTTATATTTTCTCAACAAATTCCCGTTATGCCCAGAATTGCGGCGCATCTCTCTTTTCACTTTTTCCCAAACCACAAAATTTTTCCCAGATCTGAAATTCCCACTTTCGAACCGAGAATGGGAATGAGGCCAAACGGGACGTAATCCAAATAGCCAAACTGCTTTATTGTAGTTCGATACAGACAAGTGGGACTTAACCACTGAATTGTATTCAAAAGAAATTAAATTAAATAAAATAAAATTAATAATCCCTCGAAAAAGGACAAAATTTTTATTTCCCATTTTGTGTGGTTGCTCTTTTCTTCCCGTTACAAAAGTATAAATTTGTGATTGTCAGAGAGTATACAGACCTAACCATCTGAGACTACGCATCACTGTAATCCGTTCTCCTCCGCTGAAATGGTATAATATACAAACTCCCGCATTCAGCTGCTTTAAAACCTTATATACTGTACAGGGTGTCCCGTAAGTCTGGACCCATAGGGAAAAATAATAAAATTACAAAATAGTCCAAAAATTTATTTATAATATATTTTTTTATTATTTTTATTATTATTTTTATTATTTTTTTATTATGATCTTACTCCGCTGGAGTTTTATTTGTGGGGCCACTTGAAAGCCAAAGTGTACGAGGTCAAACTTCAGAACATTTTCCACCTTAAAGCACGCATTGTGGAGGCGTGTCAAGAAATTTCTGCGACTGTGATTCAGAAAGTGCTGTCGCAGTGGAGATTGCGTCTTCAACTATGTGTGCGACACAACGGCGGACACTTTGAACAGATTATGTAATAAATTTTTGGACTATTTTGTAATTTTATTATTTTTCCCTATGGGTCCAGACTTACGGGACACCCTGTAGTTAGCAATTGTATTTCTCATATATATATATATAGTTAACCTTATATAATTAACAATTGTATTTCTCATATACAGTGTGTGTGTGTATAATATATATAGTAGACTTCACCGTTCGCAGGGGTTACGTTTTTGGATTTTGCCGCGAACGGCAAATCTGCGATGCGCAAACTTAAAAGGCTTACGGGGAAAATATCATTAGGTACTTCAAGTCTAAAAACTTTTACTCTTTCTGCCATATTTGACCATTTATATATACGAGTTTGTACATTATTTTTGGTGGTATAAACTTTACTGAAAAATAGCAGGTTATTAAGAACAAAAATAGCTGCAATAAAAATAAGACAACACCCTTTTAATAAACTGTACGTACCTGTAATACCGTAATGATAATAAACTTGATGCAAAGATGACGATGACGGCGATGTTGATGACGATAAAGATGAGGTGATGGTGATGGGATGATGATGATGATGATGTTGGACGGTTTTGAGGGGGTTATTTTGCTGAGGATCCCGGGTGAGGATCATAAGAGTCATCAGGAGATGACGGAGTTGTGGCGGTGGTGGAGACTGAAGGTTCGGACTTCTTCAAGAAGCTGGTGCTCCTAGTCGGTGTTGCTTCCTTCTGTAGCCCTTTATAAATCTCCCTGTATGGAGCCAATCACGAGATGCACGGAAAAACCTTGCGGGACGCTGGCAGGCGCAAACTGAGCTACGTGGGAGATAAAATGGCGCCTGTATTCTTCCGCGGGAACTACTTTGTTCGCTGCGAGCCGCGAATAGTCGAGCGCCTGGGCTGCGATCTGCAGGGGGTTATCACAACAAATTGACCGCGAATAAGCAAATCCGCAAACAAAAAAAAAACCGCGAACGGCGAGGGCTTACTGTATATATATATATATATAAGTTATATGTACGGGTGGGCGGAAAGGAGCTCCCTAATTTAAATTACATATAAATTATGTATAAATTGTGATTGTATTGTTATATTGTTATGGTGTGTTCTCTAAAGTGGTACAATTGTAACGTTCATTTTTTTTTCATTTCAGATTGAAGGGTAACATGGCTGAGCGTTTAACACTGCAGGAGCGTGCCCAGTTGGCGGCGGTACGAAGTTTGGCAATCTGTCGTTCGAGTTCAAAGATGGTGGCGGGCCATTCACGGACCACGTGCCCAAGTGGACCCGAAAACAATCAAGAACTGCCACTCGAAGCTCATGACCACGGGGTCTGTGGCAGATGTTCGAAGATGTGGTCGCCCTTCGACATCCAGGGCCCAGGAGACGGTGCAGGCAGTTCAGAAATGTTCGCACGGAGTCCACGAAAGTCAACTCGCCAGGCAGCTCGGGAAAGTGGACTCTCCCGCTACTCAGTGCGAACTGTGCTGAGAAGGAGCTGAACTGGCGTGCGTGGAAGCCGCATTACTGCCAATCTCTCTCGGACGAGGACTGCGACATTCGCATGGAGTTCGGGGAAATCATGCTGGCTTGGCATGAAGACTTGCCCCATCTCTTCCGCAACATCCTCTGGAGCGACGAGGCGGTGTTCCACGTCGGAGGCTTTGTCAACCGCCACAATTGCCACTACTGGGCAGGAGAGGATCCCATGGTTACCGCTGAAAAACGGCAGAATCGGTTCAGTGTAACGGTGTGGTGTGGTATGACCTCAGATCAGGTTGTGGGCCCGTTCCTTCTGCGCAACACCATGAATGCTGAGCGGTACCTTGCTATGTTGCGAAACGAGGTCTGGCCGGTTGTCAGCACATGGGAACATCGACGATCTGATATTTATGCAAGATGGCGCCCCTCCGCACTTCGCTCTTGTTGTCCGTGAGTGGCTGGATGCCCACTTCCCTGGGCGTTGGATGGGTCGTCGTGGTCCACATCAATGGCCAGCCAGGAGCCCCGACTTGACACCGTGCGACTTCTTTCTTTGGGGGTGGGTAAAGGAAGAAGTCTACCGCACCAAACCGAGGACATTGGAAGAACTGGAGGACCGAATTCGGGAAGTCATGTCCTCCATCCCGCCGGAGTTCCTGCTAAAGTCAGTGGACGCCATTCCTGGGCGGCTCCAGAAGCTGGTGGAAAGAGTTGGAGCCCACATTGAATTTTAGAGAAAACCTACCATGTATGCCTACCTTTTCATATTATTTCTTCTGAAATAAATGGATAATATACGTATTTTTTTACCAATCCAAAATAGGGAGCTACTTTCGGCCCACCCTGTGTGTATATATAATATATATATATATATATATATATAATATATATATATTATATATATATATATATCAATGGTGGTGCTCGGCAGCCTAAAATAATTTCAATCTTTCTCTGATTTTATTTCTATAATAATAATAATAATAATTAATTAAGTGAAGTCCATCTGTTGGGTTATAAGTTATGTGGATCACTTATTTCTTCACGGGTTTTCTTGTATAATCACTTATGCCGACGTTTCGTGCAATTACATACGAGCATCTAAGGAGTTTGTTAGAAAGTAATTCGTTTAGGAGTGCCACAGAGTTGATACGCCCTGAAGGTTTTCCTTGAATGCAATCTCTTTTTCATTAAATTACCCCAGACATATAAAAGAAGCCGCCTATGGAGAGGATCGTCTGATATGAAGACGCGTGTAATGACGGCAATAAACGTAATCTTTCTCCAAACGAACCGTCATTCAAAATGACGGACTTTAATTTGTTCTTACTTTCCACAAAAGTTAGAATAAAGCTCATTCATAGTTCATAAAAGAACAGTAAAGAAGAACACTCCATCAGAAAAGAACTGATTTCATCATCCACGCAGGTCAAATGTCGGAGAAACTGAACTCCTGTAGCGTTCGTGGGCGTTTGCGTTCCAGAAAAAAATAGTGAGCTGAAGTTATACTTAAAATGTCTTTCAAATGCAACAGTTATAAATAATTTCAATTGTATGAATGCATCAGGATATATATATATATATATATATATATATATATATATATATATATATATATATATATATATGTTGAGAGAGAGAGAGAGAGAGAGAGAAGAGAGAGAGAACGCGAGCTAAGAGTTACGTTCACTCCTATTCGGTGCTATTTTACGTATCATTTTCCTCCTACACAAAATAACTACAACTTTGTTGTAGATGTTTTTTGGGTTCAATTTAGGTTAGGTTAACCTAACCTACCCTAAAATTAAAAAAAACCAACTGGGTGTGTAAAATACTGAGGTAGTATGAAGTAGTAATAATTGGATTTCGAGTTTTTTAATTAAAATCTAATGCGAGTGAAATTCCAAACAATAATCGTCGTATACGATAAAAGAGCGCATTCTCTAAGCTCTTTAATGGTACCCTTACCTACCTTAATGCAAGCGTAAGTGATTAAGAATTTCAAAAAAACAGATGATGTATCATGTAGGAGCTAATGTAACTTCAACTACCACCGATGAAAATGTAGGAGAAATTTACACTCGTTTATATATATATATATATATATATATATATATATACACACACACACATTTTAACTGCAAACAACACACAGTATAATTAATGTAAAGAACGACGCTTGTATAGAAGAACGTTCCCTCCTCATCTTGTGCGGAACGTTCTTCTATACAAGCGTCGTTCTTTACATTAATATATATATATATATAATATGTGTGTGTGTGTGTGTGTGTGTGTGTGTGTGTATATGGTGAGTCAAAACTCCTGCCCTCAAAAATAACTATACTCAAAATACCTTTGAGATAAGACTTTTGAATCACCCTGTGTATATTTATTTATTATTTATTTATTCCCGGTGTTGATCTGCGCTTGGAAACAACTCTAACCATAAAATTTTTTGCATCTTTGCTTCTTTTGCGCCAAAACTACGATTAGGCACGTTCTGATGCAGGATGTGTTCCAAATAAGCTGTTGAAATATATATATATATATATATATATATATATATATATATATATAATGTGTGATGTGGGTGGGTTCGTTAACATAGTAAAAAGTGGTTTGGAATTTTTGGCATTTTCCAAACTGAGGAAATGCCACGATATTCTCGTGAATTTAAAATCTACTTGGAACAATTCGTCTAAAAAAGAAATCTTCAAAGTAGATTTGAAATTTTACAACTTAATTTTGTAGTTTTCAGGAAGAAAAGAAGAATAAATTACGTGTAAAATGTTGGTGGCATTACTAGGTGGCGTTACTAAATTACGTGTAAAATGTTGGTGGCATTAATAGATGCGCCAATTTGATGAAAAGCCCTATATGTTATCGGAATATCGCTCCGTAGCTCAGCGGTTACGGTGGCGGACTCTGAGCGGTGAGACTGTGGTTCGCTCCCATCTGCTTCCTTGTCATTGCTCGGGTTAAAGGTGACCCTTAGGTCACATTCATCCTAACATTGTGGGGAAACTGGCTTCGTGGCCGTTACCATCGGAATATTTACAAATTAAATTTACGACACATTATCCTTTTAGGGACTCGCAAAGGACTCGTAAAAGACGCGTAAAGGACTTGTAAAAGAATTAGAAAGGCATTAGACGGTGAATTGGAAATAAGGAGGTCTTAATTCCTCGTTAATAATATGAAAATAATAAATATTTAGCGTCTTTAGAAAAGATATTGAACTTCAGCGTTGTTATCGGGATTATGTAAAATTAACGCGTACACCCGTTTTAATATCGGGCAGAGTAAATTTCCTGAACCTCTCTAACGTTACGGATGAGTTATGTCGTCTATCGGTGGGTATAAAAGTTGAAAAAAGTGACGCGGAATAGGTTAAATTGTCAGTTTTGTATCTTGTAGACCAGTGGTTATCAAACTGGGGTACGCGACGGAATCTTAGGGGGTACGCGAAGGGGTCCTGAAAATATAACCCTTTTAATTTTATGTACGATTAACAAACGGCCACGAGTCACACGGTCGTAAAGAAAGTAAAAATCGTTTCTCTCTCTCTCTCTCTCTCTCTCTCTCTCGAAAATCCAGAAAATCCCGTGAAAAAATTCAAAGGGTACAGAAGAAAAACAGTTTGAGACCGCTGTTGTAAACAGTATTCATTTATGCAAGTTCTCCTTTTCCTCAAACCGTTTTATTCATTTGACCATGTGAATGAAACCTTTTTGAGAAAGTAAACCATTTTCTACTTGCCTGACTTCAAACTGCAAATAATAAATAAGTTCACACACGCCGCGCACACACACACAGATCGTTCCATAAATCCTCTGGAGGCCTTTTCCTCATCAGTGTAACTCGCTTCCAGATTAGCCATTGTGTTATTCTACTTGCAACCAAAAAAGAAAGGTCCCAAACCAAGACATCATTTTGAACATTTGATTTATTTCTAATGTATTACATTTATAAATTTAATTTATAATAAATTTTCCTATGAGACCGTACTTATGGGACACCCTGTATATATATATATATATATATATATATGAAATATTCATGTAAATCTATTTTTTTTTTAATAATTAAGAACTATAATCCAGTGTTATAAAATTATAGTTGGTTGGGTTTAAGGCTGACGTGAAAAGTTAAAAAAAGCAAAACAAAATTTTCGGAGAGAAGAAACTGGAGATTTGGGGGGTGGGGGGGAATTGTTGTAGAAAGATTGTGGATTGTTATTTGATAACACGTAAAAATGTCTAAAAGTTTTTTTTTACAGAATTGTACATTTTTTTCATAAATTTTTTCTACATACGTTTATTTGTTGTGGTGACTTGTTTCTTCATCTTTTCAGTACCAGTTGGACTGCAATGTCCCAACGGAAATAATAATACTATAAATCGTACTAAAAGTAACGCTTCTACAAATGTTTCTATATGTTTATTTAGGAATCTTTTCCGTTTGGGGGCTAGCAGGGAATTTTAATGAAAATCGGTATACTAATGTAGTTTTGGTCACTGATTTCAAAAATACTTTCCTTTTTTGGAGAAATGAAAAACAAACATGTTAGAGCACTTTAAATGACATCGGTCTACAGCCAAAATGCTTCGGAAATAAAAGTAGTCAATCTTTACTAATTTTGGGTCACTGAATACGAAAATGATGCCTAAAATTGCCAATTGGCTCTATTTATAAAGTTATCAGGCAACCCTGCACCCTACTAACTGGACTGCATCTGTCGCGTAATATGTAGACGCCTGTGACACATCGACGCATTGACTCTACTGCGCATGCGCGGTTACATTTTTTTTTATTTTAATAAATTAATGTAAATATATACATGTATATACAATAAAATGTAATTTTAAATCTATCTATTACATTATGTATTTGTAAATTATTTATTAAGAAATAGATTGGATCATTTTAACATTGCTTCCCATAATGTTTTTGATATTAATATAAATGGAATACTAACCTAACTTAACCTTACCTAATTTAAAATTATTAAAATGCAATATAATTACATTAATTTATCAAGGCGTCGATGCGTCACAGGCGTCTACATATTACACCACAGCATCAGTTCATTCGCGGAAGTCATACAGTGCACCCTTGTCAAACTCTTTTTAGTGTTTGCTTTTGAAACTGAATTTTTTTCAGCCTAATTTGAACAAAGGTGCCTCGTAATTGCGTGAACAGTGTAGATAACTTCTGTTATGTTTGTGGAGAATTGACTTTTGCATCACAAAAGCGTGATATAACCGCCGTGATTAGGAAAGCCTATCACCTTTATTTTGGCTGTAAGATTGGAGATCAGGACAAGAGCTGGGCCCCACACATATGCTGCAATACTTGTGCAACAAACCTTCGCCAGTGGTTGAATCGGAAAGGAAATCTATGCCTTTTGCAGTGCCAATGGTGTGGAGGGAACCAACAGATCATGTCAGCAATTGTTACTTCTGCATGGTGCCTCCAGTCAAGAAAGGTATTTGCAAGAAGAAAAAGTGGATTTTACAATATCCGAATATATCCTCTGCTATAGCCCGGTACCTCACGGCGAAGGACTACCCGTTCCTGAGCCCCCACACTCATTCTCCCTGGAGTCAGAGGACGAGGAGAATGAAGGAACCTGCGAAACTTGTGAGCCTTCAACTTCACAAGACTCTGAATTTGTTTATAACTTGACATCTTCTAAACCGCACATGATAACTCAGAATGAATTAAACGACCTTATCAGAGATTTAGAACTGCCAAAGAGTAAGGCAAAGCTGTTGGGCTCCAGATTGCAGCAGTGGAATCTCCTCGCTGAAAATGTTAGAGTGTGTAAGTTTCGTGACCGTCAAAAAGATTTTGTCCCATTCTTCATCATGGAAGGTGACCTTGTAGCTTGCAACGACATCGATGGTCTGGTGGCAGCTCTCAACATTATTCACAATCCTGATGAGTGGAGACTGTTCATTGATTCATCGAAGTTGAGTCTAAAAGCTGTTTTGTTGCATGTTGGCAACGTATTGCCATCAATTCCAGTTGGTGATGCAGTCCACATGAAGGAAACATATGACAACATGAAGCAACTTTTGAACTGCATAAACTATGACAAACATCAGTGGTAGGTTTGTGGTGACTTGAAAGTTGTTGCTATCGTGCTTGGACTGCAGCCGGGCTACACTAAGTATTGCTGTTTTCTATGTGAATGGGATAGTCGGGCTAGGACTTCTCATTACATCAAGAAGGATTGGCCACTCTGACACTCATTGGAACCTGGAACAAAAAATGTTCAGTATCCTCCACTTGTAGAATCGAGCAAGATTTTGTTACCACCCTTACACATCAAACTGGGCGTCATGAAAAATTTTGTTAAGGCTATGGATAAAACGGGGGCAGCTTTTAAGTACCTCGGTGATAAATTCCCAAAGCTCAGTGAAGCAAAAATCAAGGAGGGTGTATTTGTTGGTCCACAGATCCGCGAGCTTCTTAGAGATGAGGAGTTCGACCGTATCCTAGGTGGTGAGGAGAAGACAGCGTGGAATGCTTTCCTGTTAGTAGCAACCAATTTTCTCGGAAATACCAAAGCTGACAATTACAGGGAGCTGGTGTAAAACCTGCTGTTGTCCTATCAAAAAATGGGCTGCAATATGTCTTTAAAGATAGATTTCCTCCATTCGCACCTGGAATTTTTTCCGGCCAACTGCGGAGCAGTCAGCGATGAACATGGTGAACGTTTCCACCAGGATATCTCAGCGATAGAGAAACGCTACCAGGGGAAATGGAGTCCATCATTGTTAGCAGACTACTGCTGGACAATAACAAGAGATGCTCCAGAAGTTGAATACAAGAGACAAGCAAAGAAGCGACGGATTGAATCAATATAAGTGACTGCATTATACAGGTATGGTACTAATATATGGTATACATATACGTAAAATGTGTAACTTAAATTTTCTTGGAAACTGTAGCCAATCGACTGTTTTTATGGTCATATTCGTTTTCAGCACCCCAAAATCCATAACAGGAAACACATTTTATCTCCGAAACACAAAATTTTTCAAAATTTGTAGACCAGTGTAATTAATGTGTTTTAACGAAAATATCATGACTTAACCTAACCACTCGTGAAGGGCGTACAGTTGACCTAACCGGGCATTCAATTTAGAGATTTGCACGGGCCGATATTTTAGTCCCGTACCCGGCCCGTGTCCGTCAATATTTACGGAGGCCCGCCCGGCCCGCTTGAAAATTTATTTAGGCCCGGTCCGGCCCGTACCCGCCCGTTGTGTTTGCCCGTTCTTTTGTGAAGGTCTTTTGAAATAATGAAAATTTATTTTTTGCGATTTTTGAAAGCATTTTAGCTACCTAGCAGTAAAATAAAGAATATTTCACCAATATAATTTAATAAAGTTCGTACCTTTGGAATTTTATAAATTGCTGTATAAATTGGTGTGCCGTCATGAAATTAATTACTTTTTTGAATGGCTGCTCAAAATCGATTGGTAATGAAAGTTATAATTAAAAAAATTAACATAGACTAATATTTTGAAAAATCCTTTTTCTTTTACTGTAGTTTAAAAAATATTATGAAAAATTGTTTCACGAGATTCAAATTGTACTTCAGTGCACGCGTGCTCCTATAATAATATGATGCGCATTAGCCGGCCCGTACCCGGCCCGTGTCTACTTTGATTAAACATAGGCCCGCCCGTATCCGGCCCGTATCTACTTTGATGTCCATCGGCCCGCCCGTATCCCGCCCACGGGCTTACGGACTTACCCGTACCCGTGCAGATCTCTAATTCAATTGACCTAACCTGGCATTCAATTGACCTAACCGGGCATTCAATTGACCTAACTAGGCATTAATTCTTGATTTTTTTCTGCTACTTTTACAGATCTGCCGGGATCCTTCAAAAAACGTATTCTTCGTAAAGTTGCACTTTTTACCGTTTGATCGACGCTTTTGGCAGCGAAAGAACTGGGTATTTTTATCAAAGGAACGCACTTTCCCACACTTAGAGCACTTTTTCATAAACAGTATCAGTTTGTGACTCTGGCTAAATTTAACACAATCCTCCGTAACTAGTTTAAGGTAGTTAAAACACATATTAATTATTTAAAGTGCGCTAACATGTTTGTTTTTCATTTCTCCAAAAAAAGAAGGTTATTTTTGAAATCAGTGACCAAAACTACATTAGTATACCGATTTTCATTAAAATTCGCTGCTAGCCCCCAAACGGAAAAGACCCTTATTTAGGTTTGGTTTAGTTGAAGGGTGGCCAGACGTCCGGCTTTAGGCCGGACGTTAATTTGTCCTCCTTTTTGGGGTCTGGCTAAAAAGAATTATATAAATTACCTCAGGTACACTTAAAATAGCGGGTACTGAAGGCTATAATAACCGTTAACGTATTTTTATTATATGTAGTTGGCAACACTGCTGATAAACCGCATTTGTTTTCAATTTCATGACTACGAGTCGGACAGTCAGTATGCCCAAGGAGTAAAAATGAATATTAATTTCTTTCAGTTATATATATATATATATATATATATATATATATATATATATATATATATATATATATATATATATATATATATATATGTTAACGTACGGCCACATTCGCAGTGTCCTCCTTTTTGGAAATTTGGAAATGGCCACCTATTTAGTTGTCGAAAAGGAACCCAAAATGTGTGTAATGTAAGTGAAGAGTCACTAAAATATTTGGTTCCGAATAAAAATAAATGTCATACTTTTTGATTTAAAGAAAAATATTCGTGAACGAAAGGATTAAATTTAACCCTAGAAGCCTAATTTAACCCTAAAGGCCAGTGTAGGGCCGCACACCAGCAATTAGTGTAGGGTCTACGCAGCCTCATAATGAAAATTACATTTATAGATTAAATTAAACATTTTTTTTTTTACTGAGCAATAATAAAAATTAACCTGCGTGCAATAACATACATCATTCCCAGAAAACAAATGTACTTTTATTCTAATAATTCAAGTTGGCTTTCCAATGTTAAAATACTGAAACTGCCTTTAAGGCAGAAGTCCCTTTTTCTGAAGTGGCGTAAACCTTGGAAAAAATTACAGTTTTGAATTTAGTTTTACGTCGACTAGTTTCATGTTTGACTTAATATTTTAATTTTTAGTAAAATTTTTATTTTAATATTTTAACTAATTATAACGAATATATTAAGAATTTAAATCGTAAATAATTATCAATTAGTTTCAGTTAAAGTTTAATATTTAACTTCTTAAATCCTTCCCTTCAGTTTGCGGACAATGAAACATTTATGAGCTTTAATTTATTATCATAACCCAAAGCCACGAACGGATTAGTCAACTTTGGGCATAACTTTTTGTTTCTGGAATTTACTTAATTCTGATATATATATATATATATAATGTGTGTGTGTGTGTGTGTGTATTCAGCCACTGACCCCCTAAGGTTGTCGGCTGTGTAACTTCCTTAAAAATAAAGATTTTCTAAATCGGCTTACACCCAAACATAGCTAGAAGGCCGTGGATTAAATATTTCTTGGTGTCAGTGTATCATTAATGTTGAACAAATTATTTAGATTTAATAAAAAATGAATAAAGATCGACCACTCTGTAAATGAAGTTCTTGTTTTATTTTATTTTATTTTAAACTACACGGACCTGCCATCGACCCCTATTTTCTTTTTGATCATACTGAATATTTTGCCGAGCCCGCTATCGAGCTTTTGGGCCTGGTATGCACATTTTACTCTGCACATTCTGCCGTCCATTTCTTACCTCTTTCTTACCAAATACAGAGCAAAAGTTATACTGGAAATTAAAAATTTGAAAAAATCTCCTGGTAAACAATACACACACTAAACTAACAAAGGGTTGGCGCGCACTGGGATATTTCAACCTCGCGCTTCGCTTCCAGTGCATACGCACAACTTATCTTCTATTCTAAAGCCCAAAAGTCGATCGCAGACCGAGGTCGATAACAGCCACGCTTTAGTTTATATAAATTTTCACAGAAAACTGATTGCACTAGGTAAGGTAGTCGTTTTAGATTGGTTATTTATTTCCCACATGAACAATTTTGGCAAATCAGAATCTATGTAAGAAGTTTCAAAGAAGTGGTCTCCGTAAAACTAAATATTTACTATACATACAGTATATACAGTATATCCTTAAAGCAGGTTTGAGACGAATGAATATATTGTCAATGTGTATTTTGCGTTTTTACACCGTAACACGATATTGCATTAAATAAGATATGTGTATTCGAATTATTTTGTCGTTATTTGTATTTTAAACTATACAGTTAGAATTAAAAGCCTCTTTTCAAAGTTAATTGAAATAAAAATTTTAATTTGTTTTTAATAATTATTATATACCGCAGATTTGTAATGTTTTTTGTTTCACCCCTCCCCCCCTTACTCGCTACATGCATATTGCGATGTTCTTTTGTTCTTTTAGTTTTGGGCTTCCATTTCGAAGCAACATTAATTGCTTTGTTTCCGTTTTGCGCAGACGTTTTGTCATCATTGACACGATCGTGGCACGGAATGTTCCCGAGAGTTTGGCGTATCTGGAGGCTAGCGAGTCGCGCGTTGTCTTGCTGTATTCGACGCAAGAGGAGGCGGAGGGAATCCTTAGGGAGGCAAACCGCCTTCAACTCACCGGCGCCAACTACATCTGGATCACGACGCAGTCCGTCATCGCCGGAATGTTCGAGGCCTCGAAAGCAGTCGACGAAGAGTTTCCCGTTGGAATGCTCGGTACGGACTCTTTTATCTAATTGTAAATAAATGCAGGTATCAGGGTACAGGGAGTTTGGGGCACGACGCGCGTGAGCTTAAATAGACATGGAATATGATAATTAATCATTCGCCAAATAGGCAAATTGACACCCGCGTTTGATATACAAAGGACCAGCAAAAGTAAATAGACACCTTTTGGTTTTTCCAGTTTTTTATTTGATAATAAAAGTCAATAAATAACAATAGATTCATTAAATCACTACATTTAGATTGATGTTACTTTTCCCTTTGCATTAAGTAAAAGCTGACACACATTCTGGCACATGTTTTACCATTTGTTCTTGCAGACAATTATCGTGGTGTCTATTAATTTTGTCAACCCTCTGTATATATATATCTCCCTCTTCTTCTTCTTCTTCTTCTTCTCTTCTTCTTCTTCTTCTTCTTCTCCCATCTCCCTTTTTTCCCATCTCCCTCTTCTATTTTCATGGGGTATTTCGTTAAGTGTTCCCATTCATTCACAATCACAACTTCTCTTCCATTCCTTCCATCGCTAACTGTTGCCTCGAATCCATCAGTACATTCGTCAGCCACTTCTCTCCCTTCAACACAAGCTCCTCCATCTTTTTTTTCTTCAATCCACCCTTCCAAGACCGGCAACCTCACTCTGCTTTCGTCTGTCGACTTTCATTTGAGGTGCAAACACACTGCCTGGTATCGATACGAGTTTCTGATCAGCAGAAAACGAATAAGCTACAATTTGGAACAAATGAACGAATCCGTTCTTTTCCTTCTATTTATACTTAATAATATGTGAATGAACTTAATGTACTGTACAGAACTCCCTTTCAAAAATTATATATATATATATATTATATATATATATATATATGCTGCAAACCCACAAGGAAAAAGAAAAACGATTCCAAGGCCTTTCGTGTATTCAAAGCTACACCTGACGAGGTGTAGCTTTGAATACACGAAAGGCCTTGGAATCGTTTTTCTTTTTCCTTGTGGGTTTGCAGCATTTATTCATTTCACGTGTTTTATTGTGAAATTCATCCCATATATATATTATATAAATAATATTATTCAATATGTAAAATTAGGGAATTTAGAAATTGACTGAAATTCAGGCACTGTGTCAAATTGTGATACACACAAAACCTAACCTAACCTAATCTTGTTAGGGAAATTTGGACATACTCGTACTAGTAGGTATGCATATGCAGCATTATCAGAAAGATTAGGTTAGGTTTTGTGTGTATCACAATTTTACACATTACGTAAAATTTCAATCAATGTACAAAGTGGCTGATTCTAGACATTGACTGTAACATACAGTATGTATATATACTCGTGTGTATATATAATATATATATAATATATATATATATATATATATATATATATATATATATATTATAAGGAACAACAAGACTAGTCTGTATGCAAACATTTAATAACACAGGCCTGCAAATGAGAACTTTGTAAGAGTTGTTTTCTTACTAATAACTGATTTTATATAATTCAACTACGCTGATTTCGAATAAGGTGTCCATTTTTTCCTATCACGTAAGGATTTTCTGCAAACTGGAAGGGAAAAACAACAACGTAAATAAATATTATATTATTTATTTCAACTTACATTAGGTACCTATTTCGCTTTGTTATACTAATTACAAATGCAAACAATTTTAAAAAGAAAGAAGATTATTAACGTCAATTACATATTCATCTTTATTTGTCCTGAGTTTTCTTGCGAGATCTATGCCTTTTAGTCTCGAATGTACGCGCTGCTCCTTTTCTTTTATGTAATAATTCTGGAGTATCCCGTTTCAACATCCAGCAGTAATCAGCCATCATGTTGATGTC
This sequence comes from Bathynomus jamesi, assembly GCA_023014485.1. Classification (NCBI taxonomy): domain Eukaryota; kingdom Metazoa; phylum Arthropoda; class Malacostraca; order Isopoda; family Cirolanidae; genus Bathynomus; species Bathynomus jamesi. The sequence continues at coordinate 190,363 of JAJOZX010005600.1, forward strand.
CCACCTTCCGTGATATCTCTTCTCCATTTCTTTGATGTCTTGGTGAAACCGAGATTCTCAGGGAAGTAATCCAAGTGTGAATGTAAGAAATGTAATTTTAAACTCGTATTACAACCCAACTCTTTGAACTTATTTAGCATGTTGTTCACAATGTTTTGGTAATTTGGGTCCTTGTTGTTTCCCAAAAATTTACTGATAACATCCTTAAAAGCAATCCACGCTTCTTTTTCAAGATTGAAAGAACAATCTGGGGACCAATGAAAATTCCTTCTTTCAATTTTGCTCCCGAAAGAGTTGGGAATTTACAACACAGATACTTAAAACAATCTCCATCTTCGTTCAAGGCCTTAACAAATTGCTTCATCAAGCCCAATTTTATGTGAAGCGGAGGTAAAAGGACTTTCTTCGTGTCAACCAAACTTTCACGTTGAATGTTTTTAGAACCAGGTGTCAGGTTGTCTCTGCGTGGCCATTCCTTTTTTATCCAGTGCTGAGTTCTTGCTCGGCTATCCCATTCACACAAAAAACATGGAAACTTCGTATAACCTGGTTGTTGACCTAACAGCATACAAATCACTTTTAAGTCTCCACAAAGTAGCCAATCGTGTTCTTTGTATTTAACCTTAGCTAGAAGAAGCTCAAGATTTTCGTACATTTCCTTCAAGTGAACCGAATGAACCACAGGAACGGATGCACACAAGTTACCGTTGTGAAGGAGGACGCCTTTTAGACTTCTTTTGGAGGAATCAATGAAAACTATCCACTCATTTGGGTCATAGACTGCAGCATCTAGCTTAACTATTAGTTCCGAAACATTGTTGCAATATACCATTGAATTTTCTTGAGAAAAATATTGGATGAATTCTTTTTCTCGATTTCTGTACCAGTAAAATGACGTTCCGGGAGGAAGCAAGTTCTTTGCACGAAGTCTGGATCCCAAAATCTCTGGAGAATCCTTCGGGAGACACAGATCTCCTACCAAATCATTAAGTTCACTTTGTGTAAACAATTAGGGTTCACCAGATGTTTCGGTTTGAAAACAATCAATATCATCGTTTCCATCGTCATCAGACACCGAATCAGATGAAGTTATATCAAGAGTATTTGGTTTAGTAGGTACAGGTATACCAGGTCCATGAGCAACAGATCTTATAGCAGACTGAAAGTTTAGACAAGAAATTTCCTTTTTATTTTTAGTATTGTAGCCTTGCACGTTACATGAACAAAAATAGCAGTCATTGCTGCGATTTCTCGACCCAAAAGGTAAAGAATCGTTTTCACCTTTACTCCACAGTCTAAGTTGTTCAACACAAACACTGCTGCAAACTTTATGTGGAACCCATGATTTGTCTTGATCCCCAAGTTTCATTCCGAAGTACGCATAGTATGCTTTCTTGACGAAGTCTGTAATATCTCGCCTTTGTTTTTTCACAGTAAATTTTCCACAAATATAACAGAAAATGTTTGGGTTATTTACACACCCTCTGGTTGCCATAGCGACAAATAAACAAATTTCAAAAGAGAAATATAGTCACAGCGCACCTTTGAATAATAAAGAACTATAACCTCGCACGCACTAGACAAACTCATCTCGTGGCTTGTCAGTCACTTATATACTAGCGGTGCGTTTCTCGAATGTTCTAGAAGACGCTATGACGTCACTTCTGCTCTGGAAGCATTTATAGGCAGTAGTTTTTAATCAAAATTTAATTGAGTAAATTTTAATGAAAATTACTTACATACTGTATGTAATATGAAATATAACATTTTGTGAAAAATCTGTACGTGATGGCGAAAAATGAATATTATTTTCAGAATCAGCGTGCAAAAATTACTATATAAGTGCTAAAATATTTCGGACAACAAAACCATCGCAGGCCTGTGTATAATCAAAGTTTAACGTCCTTCAACAAATTGTACCCATCCTTTCTCATCTCTCATTCTCTGCTGCGTCTGTGATCGAGTATATAACTTGTACCGTACCTGATTTGGTTCTTTTAAAGTTTTATAGATTTTAATGTTTTACATTTTAAATTTTTCCATAATGTTCCCCTAAATTATTTTATAATGTTTTTACTTAAATTTACTCTTATTTTAAAGGTAAGCTCCTTTTATGGGTTTCTTTTATAATATTTTATATTTTAATTGTATTAATTTTATAATTTCTTGATTGTTTTAATATTTAATTTCGTTTGTGGGACTTGTGTTATTAATATTTAAAATTGTTTTAAATTCATAGTTCGTTTTTAATTGTATATATATATATATACATCGGGTGGGCAAAAAAAAAAAAGAGACCTCGAACTTTGGCTGTAAAATCGAAAGTTATGGTCAGATTTCAATATTTCTTTCACACCCCACAACTAAGTAAATTTCCTATTCGGTGAGCGGATTTCAACGAAAACTAATGAAAATTACGGATTTATTGAACATTTCTTTATGCCACTGCAAATTCTCCATTCACACTACTACTGCATTGTCGAGTCGGCAAAAAAAAAAGGGAGACCTTTTAAATCCTTCATATCTCGGCAAATAAGGTACAAAGAACCATGAAATTTTAGTATGTTAGTACTAGGTAATTTTATGATTTGTGTGCCATCTTTTAGTATCTCCTGTTTTATCGATTTTCTTAGGGAAGGTTGTCTAAACTTCCTGCAGTTGGCTTACGTTAATTAAAATCACTTTAATTATCACAAGATTTTTCTGGAATATTCGCCATAAATCCAATTTCTCACCTAAATGCTAAAAGATGGCATACAAACCATGGAGAATTTCCAGTGGCACAAAGAAATGTTCAATAAATCCATAATTTTCATTAATTTTCTTTGAAATCCGTTCACCGTATAGGAAATTTACTTAGTTGTGGGGTGTGAAAAAAATATTGAAATCTGACCATAACTGGATTTTACAGCCAAAGTTCGAGGTCTCCCTTTTTTTTTTGGCCCACCCTATATACGAGTGTGTGTGTGTATATATATATATATATATATATATATATATATATATATATATATATTTTTTTTATTTTTTTTTCCGCAATGAAGATGACATTAAAATGTGTTGAAAGTTTTCATTATATTAAATGTTTGCATATAGACTAGTGTTGTTGTTCCTTATTCGACTAAGGTTTCCACCGCAAAAATTAGTTGGCTCTATCATTATATATATATATATATATATATATATATACCTCGTTAACCTCGTTGATGTTCTGTGTGTTGGTCTCTCTTCACACGAAGGTCAAGCTGGTGGCCCCGCCTCTAGGCCTGGCTTGGTGGAGGACATAGCCAGGTACACCCGGCTCATCTGGTACCGTCCTGAGCCAGGCATCTAGTCTTCAATTGAAGAATTCAACTTTGACCCCTGTAGCGTTTCTGAGGTCTTTTGGAAGCTGGTTAAAAAGTCTTGGCCCCCTGACAACCAAGCTATTTTCCATCACTGTTGAAGAGGTCCCTTGTCGGGCCTTTAATTTGGAAACACTACACATCCTGCCTTTCATATTTTCTAGTGTTGTTTGAATGGTAATTGCGTTTGGTTTGAGGTTTGGTATCAGTTTTTCGATCATTTTCCATATGTAGATTATGGTGTACCTCTCTCTTCTTCTTTCCAGAGAGTACAGATTTAGCTTCCGTAGTCTTTCCCAGTAGTTGAGGTCTTCGCGGCCATCAATCTTGGCTGTGAAATGTCTCTGCGTTTCTTCTAGTTTATTAATTTCTTCCTTTTTATATGGGGACGTCAAAACTGGGCAGTATTCACGTTTTGGTATGATCAGTGTTCTCAGCAGGGGAATCATTACTGTCTTGTCCCTCTTTTTGAACGTTCTTAGGACCTGTCCCATGACTCTTTTTGCTTTGTTTATTGCTATCTGATTTTGTCTCTCGAATTTAGCATCATCGGTCATTATTACCCCAAGTCGACCGCTTTCGTGCTTTTCTGAATTTCCTGTCCAGCTGGAGCATAATATGCAGTCTGTTTAAGTTCCTCATTTTCTACCTTATCTCAAGAGCTGAATTTCTCGGTGTTAAATGTCATATTGTTGTTTTCTGACCATGTGTATATTTTGTTCGTGTCCCTCTGCAAGGCCTCCACTTCATTTGCATCGCTGATTTTTCTGCTGATCTTTGTATCGTCTGCAAAGGATGTTACTATACTGTTGCTGTTTACTCCACTGTCTATATCTGTTTATTGGCAGACTATAGTCCATATATAGTATAATATCAGTATTCGTTTCTATAAGTGAATAAATGCTTGTAGAACTGAGAAGAGATGTACATTTTCGAAATTACAAAACACACAGAGCTTGTTATTGCTTGCAGGTACAGGTAGGGGTGTATTAACGAATGAATGGAGATGAAAGAATTCGTATCCTTTTATATGGCGCTCGACCAAAACAGTTAAAAAAACATGTCGCTGTATTTTACTTTAAAAGTTGATAAATCTATATTTCAAAATCTTTAATATCCGGTATATAAACTCTAATAAAAATATCGTATACATTTTTTGAGCCGAAACTAATTTTCAATTCAATTAAATGCGCCAGTTTTTACAGAATTTGTAAATGAATAAGAATACACACAGAAAAAAAAAGCTGAACACTCTCTCTCTCTCTCTCTCTCTCTCTCTCTCTCTATATATATATATATATATATATATATATATATTAGTGATGTAGGTCACATCCGCATCCGCATCCGCGGAACATCCGCACATTTTCTCGCATCCACATCCGCATCCGCACTTTGGACTGCGGATGTCGTGCGGATGTGGACCGTTGAGATAAAACGTCATTAATAAGCGGAAATTATCAAATTCTACTATAATAATAAAACTAGTTCATTGTGCGCAAAAGTGATGCAAGCGACAAGACGAGAGGCTGTTCTTGTATGAAGTTACTCTCTTGCAACCTACTTAGATCCACGTTACAAAGCTAAGTTATTTCACCTAGTACATTAGAACGAGTTAAATCATCACTTGGCAAAGCAGTTGAAGAGCTTCAATCTCTTGAATCTGTCGCTTCGCCACCCACCAAAAGAATAAAAGTTTCAGTGACAGAACCAACACCTTCAACAAGCAAATCTATCACAGACTCTCTCTCTCAGTTTCTTGAGTCAAGCAGCGATGACGAGACCTACGCGATGTCAAAAGATGTAGTAAAAATGATCGAGAGCTATCACCAAGAAAAACGCCTGGCTGCATGTGACAATCCTATTAGTTGGTGGAAAAATACGCAGAATATCTATCCATACTTGAGTAAACTTGCAAGGAAACATTTAGCACGTCCTCCAACAAGCGTACCAAGCGAGAGATTATTTAGCAGTGCTGGATTAATATATGATGAAAAGAGAAACAGACTGGCAGCAGAAAAGGCAGAAAAATTAATGTTCCTTAAGCATAACCTTCCTATAATTAAGTTTGAATATTAAACGATGAACATCTTAGTTTACTTTATTTTAATTACTCATTTATAAATATGCCTAATAAAACTTTAAACTTAATATAAATAGTTATCAAGCTAATTAAAGATCTCTTTCTATAAGGGTGGAGGTTGGGGAAAGAGGTCGGGTAACACAATTATGGTTTCTAATTGTGGCTGAAACTCAACAAAATATAACGAATTTATTTGCAGACGAATTCACTAATTGATTTCTATATTAGTTAGATGCTTGCTATTATTTTATATGTTCAGGGAAAAGTACAGCAATTATTGTACAATTAATCAATTATACTACATTATAGCTACAGCTCTCTCTATATAATAACTTATTATATACGTTAAACACAACAAATCTCGAATATATCCTAAAAAATAACGAAAATGTAGACATCCGCATCCGCATCCGCATCCGCAGATGTTGAAATCAAACATCCTCATCCGCATCCGCATCCGCGGATGTGAAAAAAATGACATCCGCTACATCACTAATATATATATATATATATATATTATATATATATATATATAATAAAGAACAACGCTTATTTAGAAGAGTGTCCGCACAAGAGAAGGAGAAAACGAGCAATGAAAAATGAGACACCTCCCGGGAATCGAACCTGGAATCATCCGATTGCCGGTCAGATATGATAACTATTGCACCAAGGACCACGAAGAATCAGAATATATATATATATATATATATATATTATATATATATATATATATATATACTAGGGACACTCAATATACTTTGCCCCCACCCTTTTTTCTTAGCTAAATAATAGGCCATGGGGCTGAAATGTCTTTTGGGCCGTAAGTTTAACTTTCTGCGCTTCACATAACCGGATTTTTCCAGTTTGAACCTCCCCTCCTTGTATAAAACCGCTTTTAAACTTACTTGTATAAAACCGATGGTTAACGCAGTTTCGAAAGTTATCGAGTTCTTAACCGCAGTAAAGAAAACAGTTGGTAATATTCACAAACGTCTACAAAACGTTTACGGAGATGCTGTTGTTGATCGAAGCACAGCTGGACGCTGGTCTAAAAGTGTGAGATCATCAGAGAGAGGGAGAGCCAGCCTCGATGATGAACCACGCAGCGGTCGCCCGGCATCGGCTGTGACATCTCACACTGTGCAACGTGCTAACAGCATCATTCGATCAAATCGGCGCGTCATATACAAGGAGCTATCACTGGAGCTAGGAATTAGTGAGGGAAGTGTGAATACGATAATTCAACAACTGGGATACTCAAAAGTGTGTTCACGGTTTGTTCCTCGAGAACTGACTGAAGATCACAAAGCTCAAAGAAAAGAAATTGCTTCTGAGTCGTTGTTTCGATACGAGACAGAAGGGAATGACTTCCTTTCACGAATTGTGACTGGGGATGAGACTTGGGTACACCACTTTGAACCTGAAACAAAACGCCAATCCATGGAGTGGCATCATGCAGACTCCCCACGCAAGAAAAAGTTCAAAATGGCTCCCTCTGCAGGAAAGGTTATGGCTACTATCTTCTGAGACATGAAAGGGGTGAGTCTGGTGGACATTATGAAGAAAGGACAAACAATCAACTCAGAGGCATATATTGCCATCCTACAGAGACTCCAGAGACGTATAAAGCGAGTTCGACCGGAGAGAAAACTGGAAGACGTCCTTCTTTTCCACGATAACGCCAGGCCACACAAAAGTTTGCAAATAAGAGAGGCCATCACAAAAATGCCCTTGAATGTGTTGCTCCACCCTCCATACAGCCCTGATCTGGCACCTTCAGACTTCGATTTGTTTGGGCTAATAAAGGATGCTATTCGTGGAAGAAAGTTTCAGAGTGACGATGAGGAGGTTGATGAGGTTAAGAGGTGGCTCCAGCGGAACCCAGCAGACTTTTACCAGCAAAGAATAAAGGCCCTTGTTTCGAGGTGGAAGAAAGCCGTAGAAAACGATGGAGACTGTGGAAAAATAAAAGTTGGTAAAAAAGGTATGTAACTACTTGTGTACAAAATTTCTGGAACTTACAAGGAAACTTAGAAAGAAAAAAAAAAAGGTGGGCAAAATATATTGAGTGGCCCTCGTATATATATATATATGAGCTAGGTTGTAACCAATATCGTAACACTGCTTCCCATTGATCAGCGAAGTTAAGCGATATTGGATCAGATAGTAGTTGGATGGGAGACCGTCCGCTGCGTTCAGACTATGTAGCGACCCGTGGTTCGGATCCCATGTAAAGCTGTAGGTCCCCTCCGTCATATAAACTTTAGATGTTGCGAAGGAGGTTAAACAAAACCAGTAATTATATATATATATATATATATATATATATATATATATATAATATATATATATATATATACAGGGTGCGGCATAAGTCGGCTTACCGAGAATAATGGAATCACCTCGTGAAGAATAATAGTTATCATTTACTACAGAAATTATTCAAAGTGTCCTCCATCATGTTCAATACACACGTTGCATCTTTGAACCACTGAACAACAAACAGGGCAGCACACTGAGCACAGTTCTTTGTTATTATTCAACGTCTCGAACTCTTGGCGTATCAAAGTCATCGTGTGATCAAAGTCCCGAGGTTTCTGGCCGTTGACTCTATCTTTGATTATAGCCCACATTGAATAATCACTGTGATGTGATTATTCAATGGAACATATCAATTTGAGTGGAAGTTTTCTGAATTATTTCCTTGAACGTTGAATTCCACATTTTCAGAATTATATTCATTTATATTCCTATTTGAAGTGTGATAAATTCTGTATTGATTATTTTTCTGTATTATTTTCTTTACACTGTGGTGAAAATATACAGTAATTGATTTGAATGGTACAATCGTCCTTGAATACGTGATCATTTATCTTAATTAAGAGTTTGAATGACTTTAACGCTTGTTTTTTTAGTTCTTTTTTTTTTAACATATTGGAATTAAAGAAGGTTTCACCCACGTTGTTGGTTTGTAATGGTTCACATCGCTTTATAAACTAGCATCGCATTAACTTAATTGCATTCCATTATTTGGTTCTTTGCCTTTCTTTTTTTTTTTTTTGGAGTGTTTTTCATGATAGGTTTTGGATATCGCCTTTTATCACCTTGTTTGTTGTTAGCTAATTGTTTATTTTGCTAAAGCCTTAAGGCAGAAGCCGGTCAAACTAGGATTCTAATGCAAGTGTAGAATTAAATAATATTAAGTAATTTACCGAGTTGTTGTTATTATTATTATTATTATTATTATATTATTATGGATAGGTATCCCAAATAATTTTCAGGTTAAGTAACATCCATTTTCTTTGTAATTAATTACTGTTGGGTCGAAGGTACATTTCATATAAAAGAATTGAAAGCCTCAATCTTTGTAACCTTTAGAATCGTGCGCTGAATTTTTACTTTAAATTTATCAGTCTGTCTAATTTATCTCCCACGGACTATCTTAAACCAACTCATAGTTCAAAAAAATTGACGACAAAAAATACTAATTGTGTGCTATTCTGTTTTCTTTGGATATTTTATTCTTTTTGGTGATACAAATGAAATTTTAAAAAAATCCAGTTATTACTAATTAGTATTTTTTTTATGTTTTCAGAAATTTTGTTTCTAGGCCACCTTTTTCCAAAAACTACCTCCTGTTCACCCGTCTCATTTCTATAATTATTCATGTACTCATGCGTATACTTATAGCGGTGTTAAAAAATCCGTGAAGTTAAACAAAATGATGCATTTACCTATTCTTTAGGTGAAAGTATTTCTAATTGTTTGTATCTCTGTAAACATCATAGTTTAGGAGTTTGTCAGGATCACCTGAAGATCAGGGCCCCCAGCCTTCTCTAGTTAGCCTTATAAGGCTAACTAACGAAAATATTACGACATAACCTAACAAATCGTTAGGTCAATTGTACGCCTTTGACGATTGGTTAGGTTAGGTCGTGATATTTTCGTTAGTTAGTACTCTGTACTCTAAGTTGGCTATTTTATGGATGGATTATAGATATACTGTTAGATGTCATGAAGCAAATTCCTCGGTATATAAACCCCAGAACCTAGTTTGTTTCTAGTTCAGAAGGTTTGTTTTTATAGATCTTTAGACTTCAGTATAAAATCAGTTCAGTATTTTCATTTCCTTAACCTCTTTTCGACCACTGGGTCGAATTTGTACCGTTTCTACACACGCACTCATAGCTTAACCTTACAAAAAACTTCAGGCGTTAAGAAGTTAACTTTCCTCATGCAACAATCTGTCATTTAACCTGTAATTTATTCTCTTTGTTTCTTCCTGTTTCATTTTACATTTATCGTAGGTGAATCTCATCTGTCACTGATTTAACTATTCTACCAGTTTTGTCCACTTCAAACCAATTTTTCTCCTCTTTCCAAATCCTTTCACGTCCGCGTATTTTACAAACTTATTTTGAGTACTGAAATTAAGCGCATGTAGAAAATTCTTTGTTAACCTAAACTGCGTGAGGAGATTTACTGGAGTTTTAACTGCTTATTAAATAGCGAGCATTGGCGCATTTGTATTATTCAACCGCATATAATATACTTGATCCTTCGGGAGACTTAACCTTAAAAGTAATTGATGCGAGATTATTTTTCTATATTACTACTGTATTAAAGTTTATTGAATTATTCGTTCATTTATTATTGAAACTCAATCTTTCATGTGTGTGTGTGTGTGTGTGTGTGTGTGTAACGGCACTCCTCTGTACTTCTTCAGCGTAATATTTATGTTTTCCACTCGCGCTCGTGTAATTTTATTTTATTTGCTAATGTATCATAGTTACACACTGAGTATAGAATAGATTCAGACGACTTTAAAAAAGTATACTTTCACTTAGGTAGTATTTATATACAAGTTTTTTTAAAAAAGGATGCCTTATTTTGTTTAATTTTTGTATTACAAAAGTATTTCATATATAAATTTGTACGACAAATGATTACTTTCACAGAACTTGTTTCTTATGTAGTTTAGGCTAGATTATCATCGAATTTACAGTAGAAGATGGCTACTGTACACCTCAACGCGAGTTTATTGTGAAACGTTACTAGCAGTATGCACTAAAGAGACTCATGAAGAAATGTGAAGATACTGGAGGAGTGAAAGACAATTAGAAAAGTTGCGTTGGCCGGGGAAAAATTTAGAATACGCCATCTTGTACCGTAAATTCAATGATAACCTCGCCTAGTTAACCTACCCTAAACTACGTGGAAACAATCATTAGTTTTGTGAAAATAATTTTGTAGAAATTTGTATGTGAAATACTTTATAACATATGAATTAAACAAAATAAAGCATCCATTTTTGAAGATTCTAAATGCAGGGGGAAGAGGGGTAAAACGAGTTGGTAGGATAAAACAGGGTACCCGCTTTTTCTGCCCGGATGGTACTTCTATCTAGTTGTGAATGCAGTTACTAATTGCTGAACCATGTTTCGTCGGTATAGAGGTGGAATCCGTGCAATAGAGACGCTTTTGTGTGCGCAGTAGAAAATATGTAATTTCTGGAGGTGTGTTGTGATATAGTTCTTTGTGAAATTTGCAAGTAGCTTGCTAGCCTGATTAACTATAGGACCTGTTACTTTTATGTAGGCCTATTAAGGTTTTTTGGTACTGCAATTTTATTTCGTTTGAAATAAAATATACAAAGCATTTCCTTTTGTGTAGAAACCTATTATAACTACAATTTTACACATGTACCCCATTTTTACCGTACCAGTGGGATAAAATGGGTGTCTCCCTCCTTTGGGAAAAACAGGTTCGCACACTAACAGTTAGCAATGAAAACCAATCACCCGTAATAATTTTAAGTGGACCATAAAATTCGTATGAGCTGAAAAATCAGATAATTTGAGGCAGGAGTATAGAAGTTACAAACAATTTAGCATCAAGTACCCTGTTTTACCCCACTTCCCTATAATATATACAGTATATTTTAACACTTGTGCGTTAAAAGCTATTATATGGTTAGTAGAGTTAGAAAATTACGCCTCCTTATTGTTAACTGCAGAGATATACTTACGTTCGCTAAGTTCCTTGACCGACCTCCGCTCTTAATTTGAGCCCTCTTATATATTGATTTTATTCGATATTTTCACTTTAATCTTGAGTGCCTGTTTTATTTGGTCTACTTTCGTATTTTACACATTTGTAATCTTCTATTTACGTTCAAAACCTACTTTTTGGCATTCACAAATAAAGATTTTACTTCTAAGACTATTAAAACGCCTAAACCATAATTTTTCTTATCTCTTTTTTATTTCTTTTTCCCCTTTATTTCATTCCACCTGAAACAGGGGTTCATTTTGATAGCTCCAGAGACACTCTCTCCAAGAACTTGGAAACTGCAATTGAAGTCTTCGCTCACGGCGTCGAACTGTTTCTGAATGACAGTAGAAACCATCCTTCTGATCTTAATCCTAATCTCTCCTGCACCGATCACAATAACACAGAATGGAAGCAAGGAGTTACATTCTATCGGTAAGTAAATCAAATTTAAGACAATTACGGTAGGGTAGTTATCATAGTTATCTGAATTGCGACATCGGCTTCAGTGCACAGTGCCACCACTTGTAAAAAAAAACGGCCAAAATTATTTCTTAGCTTCTCCTGGCTTTTGACGATATTTCAATCAATTGGTTATTTAGAGAATACTTGAACTAAATGTTATTAACTTGTTTTAAGACAATTACAGTGAATTAATTATTTATTTATTATAATTTATATTGGTTTAGTGTTTATACTTGAGTTATGCCTAATTGTCACAATCTGTTGATTTGTGATGTATCACACTCAGCTTAGATCTGATGAGAAACCTTTCAGGTTACCATTAATTTATATAACTTTTTTTAATAATAATGATGATGATGATAATAAGAATAATAATAGTAATAGCAGTAGCACATTTGATACTTTTCAATTGATATGTATATATGATAAGACTCCATTTTGAAATTGATCATTTTATTTTATTAGTGATTAATATAACTTTAACTTCTAAATCTATAATTACACAAAGGAAAGAGAGATGAAATTAATAAATCAAAATATATTTATTATACTATAAGCCATTATAATCACATTTTCAATTAACAGAAATAAACAAATATTATATAAAATATCGGTACTTACGTATTATTAACGGGGGGCCACCACATATTGATGATTGGTTAGGTTAAGTTGTAATATTTTCGTTAGTTGAAAATTTCTAATACATCATATTTTTTAAATAGCAATAGTAAATAGTAACGAAATAGAAATAGTAAATAGTAACGAAAATATTACAACTTAACCAAACCAATCATCAATATGTGGTGGCCCCCCGTTAATACGTAAGTACCAAAATATCTATATATTTTTATAATTTGAAATAATTTTCCGTATGTTATAAAATTCTAATAGAAATAAATGTAATATATTTATAACAGTTTATAGCTGTTAAGATAAGAAATAATAACATTAAACATAATACATAGCTACTAACTGGAATAAATCATATTGTAAAACATTAAATTCTTCATTAAATTCAATTTTGAATTTCATTTCATAGTTATTATGAAAAAGGTTTGGCCTAATCATCTTCATCATCAGAACTTAGATCTAAATTTGAAAGCTCAATATTATGTTTCAGAAGTGAGACAACAGCATGAGACAAACAACTCTTTTTAACCGGGTCAAATTTTCTCAAACTACTGATAACTGGATCACTAGACATTAAGAGACAATGGAGTTGATCTTTAATTGTGTCATACCTTGATATCTTTCTTGAATGGTGCTGTCGTGCATTTCTTATGCGTTTATTAAGAGCTTCTTGTGCCTCTTCTGAATACATCCCAATTGGTAAAATATGTTTATTTATCACTTCTTTTCCATGAATAAGTACCTTATGAATGGATGGTGGCATCTTAAACCACGGATAAAGTTCAACGATAAATTGGGCTGTTGCAAAGGGGAATTCATGAAATTTTTCACTATTTCATGGCTTGATGCTAACACTTGCAGAATGACATATAATCATTTTATTAAATCTTCATTAATTCCGCTTATTCTAGAGAACTCACCATGATTCTGAAAGGCTCTTCTTGCAGTATTGCCATCATTGCTGTTGCCTGATCCAACTCTAGGCTGATCAACAATTAAGCTTAATGTGGACCTAAACTCGGATTGAATCATCATCTTTCTTTTCTGGACACTTTCTTTCTCTTCATTAGTTTTGGCCTGCCACTTTTTTATGTCAGTTTTGTAGCCAACATAGATAATGAACTCAAAAATCTTATCCAGCAATGTAGGGTAGAAAGACCATACTGCAAAGAGTTTTCATTCACTTGCTTAGCATGAGTTTATTGAAATCATTCATTTTTGAGGGTTTTGCACCGCATATATTACATGTTTGGGTGGAAGCTGTATTTGTTAAGGCATTAATTGCTTTTCCACCCAACATTGTCAGAACCAAATCATGTTTTATGTTAACTGTAATATCTGTTATTTATGGTGATTAGATGTTGAGTATGCTCTATATTCTGCAACTGTCATCATGTATTCTTCTTCAGCTCTAGATATGTCTGGCGTTTCTTTTACATATTGGACACGTATTGGTCTACAATAATGAATACTTGATGGTACTTTATTAGACCAAACGGCTTTATCTTCGATTACTAGCTGGAGAGGCACCAAACATGCGCTAAACAGACTTTCTTCGTTTCTAATAGCTTCATTTACCTCATTTAATTGTATTTTTGTTTATAGATCTTTTGTCCGGAAGCTCCATCAAAACCACATTTCGAGTACAATGTTCCAGTAAGCACTAATGGTTGATCACTATTAAAATAAGAAATCATCTCTGGTTCAGCTACCTTTAACAATCTAGAAGTCGTATGTTTCAGTAAACTTTCTAATTTGCATTCTGCTTTTATTTCAGAAATTTCTATTTCTTCAGGGTAGCAGCTCATTTTAGTTTTCGCCAGATCTTTATTCGAAGGATATACATTAACACCATGTTGTAAAAGAGATTTCCTCAATATATTGTAACCCCTATAGCTCATATCTGTTTGAAGAATAAGAGCTAATGCTTCTTCATTTGTGTATTTATTGGGCGTCTTAGAATTTCAAGCTCTCTTGATTTTATTTGGTCGAGAGGGAGACATCGTTGCTTCTTTCATTACAAAAGCAAAATCTCGTTTTTGCGAGTCTCCTCTGACTGACCTCGCCGCAGCAAAAGCGAGCAACTGTTCGTCCTTATCAGCTAATGCGGCTGTCATTCTTCTTTTTGATCTTTCTGACAATTCCTTCCATGATGCAGTAGGTAGGCGTCCAGGACGAAGTTGTGGTATAGCCGCATCTTTCAAATTTTCGATAGGCAATATCACGCATTTCTCAAGCCATTCTTTTTTATTTTCGATTACTCTATCAAGCTTTCTTGAATATTGTTTGTGGAACTTTTTTAGATCAGAAATAAAAGTTATTATTTGGATGCATTCAGTTTTACTTTCATCTGAGAGTGTCGTTCTGGCAACTGGGCTTGTTTCTAATATATGATTTAAAATCAATTGAGCAATATTTTCATTGTTTATTCCACGCTGCTTAACTATTTCAATGAGATTTAGCCTTTTTATTGATAAGACCATCTTAGTTTCAGTTTCAACAGCTGAAAAAATAACATAAGATTAATATATACTAAAAATATTTATTGTAATCATCACGATTGGCATAATTGCTAATTGGCATCATATAACATTATAACATTTATTCACAATAATTAATTTATTTCATATAGTAATAATTAACATACATACCTAAAATAAATGAAGGCAACTCACATTATAATAATACTATGCTCAATCACAGTATGACTGATAATGAGAAAAGTTAACACAAGCAAGCCTATATATAGTAATTTATGCTCAACACGCTTGAACATGCTGCAGCAAGTGAAATGATGCGCGCTTATTATTCTACAATGTCTACCACTAAATATAATCTTGTTTGAAACTGCGCAAATATGCGCAGCTATTTCTTTCACCCTCTTAATTTTCAGTATTTTTCTTATACAAACTTGCAAAGATTTCGTCCCCATCGATTCCTTTTCATAGTTAGAAGTTTAAGTGAATTATTTGTATATATATATATTTTTTTTTAAATAAACGTGTATTAGTTTAATTTTTTTAAATGAATATGGAAATTTAAAATTAGATATTTAACGTTCTTTACCTATTATATGAAGGGTTATTTATGCAATGATGATTATGAATTGAAGATTTAACTTTTATATATCATTTTACAGAGATGTTGAATAATCATATACAGGGTGTTTCAGGAGGAAAGGTCAATACTTTGGGAGGTGATAGTATCGGTCATTGTGAGAAAAAAAGTTCATATGAACATGTGTCTAATTCTGAATGGTTACGTAGATAGAGCTGTTTGAATCTACAAATACAAAAGCATTGTTAATGGTAATCAAGAAAGAGAAACCAATTACTGTTTCTAACATTTAATGTTTAAACATTGGCATTTTCAATGGTATCAGATACAGAAATGACAAATTTGTTACAGTTTACAATACGTTTTCGAAAATCCCACCGTCAACCTCAATGCACTTTGCAACTCATGTCTGAGTTGATCTTGACGTTCCTTTATGCGGCAGCAGCATCCAAAATGCGCGCGAGCAATTCGTCTCGTGTATCCACCTTTCTTTTGTAAACTTGACTTTTCATCCACCCCCACAAACAATAATCTAACGGAGAGAGGTCTGGAGACCTTGGTGGCCATTGAATGGGACCACCGTGGGGGGGAGGAAGAGCTGCGCGCGTATCAGATTCAAACAGATCTATCTCCGTAACCATTCAAAATTAGACACATGTTCATATGAACTTTTTTTCTCACAATGACCGATACTATCACCTCCCGAAGTATTGACCTTTCCTCCTGAAACACCCTGTATTTTATAGAAACAAGATATATTTATCTATCTTCATAATTAATGTATTTCATCCTATTTTTGATGCCATTAAACCAGCGTTACAATGTGAATAAAATACGATTTAAGAGTCCTCAGAGGTACTTTACGTAAAATATGGAGAAAAGAACTTGGTACCAATTCAAACAAACTTTTCTTTTTACTTTTGGCCGATTTTTTTACAGTTGGTGGCACTGTGCAGTGGTCGGGATACATTGAACTACACCTACTGTACTACCTAGCGTGTCTCGATTAATGAAACCTATTGTTCATCCATGTATAACAGTAGTATTCATATTAAAACCTATTTGGCAACATTCGCTGACAGTTTACTCACTCTACCCAGTTATACTTACTCATTTTTTTTAACACTGAAGGAAAACTCTCGCATGAAAAACAGCTTCAAACCAAAATATACCAACGTGCTTAAACTGACCAATTGGAGACCAGTATATACAGTATTTTTGACCAATCAAGAAGCATGAAATATTTCTAAGATTCGTTACAGAGATATGAATGTACATTGTTTACCTTTCTGTATTAATCCTTGATTAGTGTCGTCTTATTTTTGTAAAGACATTTAATGAACCCTTGTTTCATAACCTTGGTAAATTATACCAAGGGTATATTTTACCCAGATTATGAAATAAGGGTTAATGAGGATTGTCTAGCACACCCAGAAAAGTATTTTCGAAATAACAACTATTGTAATTTTGTCAAAACAGTTTTTGTCAATATCAATAATTAGGCGTTCAAAGTAATAGTATTATTATTACTATTATTATTATTATTATTATTCATCATATTATTATTCACATGAAGTGAGAGCATTATTACAACAAAGTACGTTTTATTTATGGTATAATATATATATATATATATATATTATATATTATATATATAATTCCATTCCCTACATAAATTTATAAACAAAACCACTTTTAGAGAATAAATTTTCCAGGATTTTGAAGATACCGAACATTTTTGTAAAATTTACAATAATATTTTCTTGTTTTCATTAATCATTTTTATTATTAGAGTACGTATGTATTGCGGTACTAACCACATAAATAAGTTGGAAGAAAAACCTATTGAGTAGTCTACTAGTTGAATAAATTTCGTTCAAATAGACGCTATATTAATTCTATTCAGACATAAGTGAAGTAACGTTTTTGTTGTCTTCAAAATAACAAAAACTTTTGCTAAAGTAATTCAAAACTTTTGTAAAACGATAAAAAAATTTGCCGAGTGTATTTGTCGAAGTGTGTATTGAAGTGTGGATTCCAAAATATCGAAGGGACATTTTGAAAGAACCCAAAATCATATATTACTTGCTAATTGGATTTAGGATATGTCAGATAAAAACAAATTATATATATATATATATATATATATATATATATATATATATGATACACAGAGACCGTGCATGGAACAAGGAACTTTTCTGTGAAAATTAAATCCACTATAGTCCGAAAAAGTAATGGTAAATGACAAACACTATACTTTTTCTTTTCATGATGTTAGCCCGACGTCGGCAACGGGTCACTCGCAAAGAGGCCCCAAAAATATAGCTTCCCTCACCAGCTATCTGCAAAGCGGATAGGATCCAGCTTTGGGACAGGATCCTGTCCCAAAGCTGGATCCTATCTGCTTTGCAGATAGCTGGTGAGGGAAGCTATATTTTTGGGGCCTCTTTGCGAATGACCCGCTGCCCCTCGGTGGTGTAGTGGTTAGCGTCGCTGACTACGAATTCATCGGCCCCGGGATCGAGACCCGGTGACGGTAGCTGGGGCGCAGCAAAACCTAGCTCTTCCTTCCACACAATGAAGAAAGTGGTTGGTAGATAATGGGTACCCTGGGTGGCGTAGTAGTTAAGACGCTGGCTGCTGGTGGGGCTGGTTCGATGAATCGGTACAGAATTTAAATTCTGTACCGATTCATCGATTTGTTGTACCTGGTATTCCATACATTAAAACGAAGCTCACCCTCTCGTCTATTGTTAATTTCGCAGCCATCCCCTACCTAAAAGAAAAAAATAATATAATCAACACTGAAAATTTCTATGATGCGTGACTTTTGCGCCACCCTATATATATATATATATATATATATGTACAGAACGACGCTTGTGTAGAAGAACGTTCCGCACAAGATGAGGAGGGAGAACGAACAAATGAAAAATGAGGTAACTACCCGGGAATCGAACCCGGGATCTTCCGATTGCCGGTCAGATATGCTATCCACTACACCATAGGCCTCGATTAATCAGAAGTCGTAATTCTCCTACATACGAGCAGAAACCAATGCCCTGAGGGGCACCTTCGCATGCCGTACATATATATATATATATATATATATATTATATATATATATATATATTTTTTTTTTTTTTAACTGCAAACAACACACAGTATAATTAATGTAAAGAACGACGCTTGTGTAGAAGAACGTTCTTCTACACAAGCGTCGTTCTTTACATTAATTATACTGTGTGTTGTTTACAGTTAAAATGTACACACACACACACACACACCACACACACACACACACACCACTGAGTTTCTTTTAAAATGAAATTTTGTAATGTTTTTACTGTAAATGTGCAAGCTATTACAGTTCGGCTTGCCATAGTTGCCAATCCTTTTCGAGACTGTAATTTGCACCATGTAAAATGTGCGTAAATTGGGTACAACAGTTATCAATAGCTGATTCTTACAATAAGAATATTGCAAAAAAAATGTTCCTCAAAATAACGAAAAATATTCTCCTCAAATCAGAAAACTCAAAAACGTGACCATTCCCGGCACTCCACACGACCTTTCGTTCAGCGAAGACGGCAAACGGAACGACGTCGAATTGAAAATCTTGAACTTGCGAGATGGAACAAACACCAAAATCTGGGAAGAGGTAAGAGTTCGAACGCTTCTTTAGCTGTAATTCATAACTTGAGTAAAATATGCCTTTGGTATAACTTATGTATATAACTGGGGTTTACCTTCAATTTATAACCCATGTATATAATATACCCTTGTATAACTTACCATGATTGTGAAATAAATACCCCCCTACCCCCTATATATATATATATTATATATATATATATATATATATATATATATATATATAATATTATGATGAAAATAACCAAGCAGGAAAATGAAACACGAAATAGTGCTCAAGCGCTTTCGTTTAATGACATCTTCAGGAACACTGAAATTAATCACAAGATTGAGACTATGAGGCGCTTCGGACCACAACCTGCCAAGGGCCAGTGGAATCAGAATTGAGTTATTTATACCACTACATTCCCCAACCCCCATTCCTCTCTATCCCGTGGGTGAGTCAGCGAGCAAATTGTGGACCTGTACGTATGGTCGAAATCAATCACATATCGTTATTGATTCAAAAGTTATGGCATTTTGCAAGTTGAGAAACTTTAACTACATTTTTCTTCATTTTTAATTTTGGCACTTGGCAGCTTGTGGTCCGGAGCGCCTCATATATAGATCACAAAGATAAAAACAAAAATAATATGATTAGTGCAGAAAATATTTAAGAAGAGCGTACAGTTCACGTGGAAAAGCTACCAGAGAATTATTCCAATCAATTCAATGACACAACTCTGACAAATGGGCAAAAAGGGCGTTCGACAACTATCTCATTCTAACGGAATATTGATGTTGTTTTACACGTGTGTTGAGATCTTTTCCCGTCTGTCCAATGTAAAAGGAGTCACATTGTTTACAACCAATTTTATAGATAATGCTTGAATTACACCAGAACACATTTGAAAACCTGTCGATCGATTTTTACAAACTAGTTGGTGATTCTATATAATTTGAGTGCGCTGATCTAAAAAATATAGTTAGTTTTTCCTTATCACGTATGGTTTTCTTACTACAGGGTGTGTCATAAATCCCCCATTTATCCCCAAATGTGAACCATCTTATCGAGACCAACATTGGATTGCACATGCTACACCATAAATTTTGTTGTTATAGACTACAGTAACGCTTACATAATAATGTAGGGTAAATATATATAACAACCAGTCCCGTTCCCAGCAAAATACTCTTTCCCCTCCCATCAATGGGTAGTTAACATTTGGGGACAGATGAAGTATTACAACACCCCTTGTAGCACGAAATCTTTAGGTGACAGAGTAAAACCTAATTAAAGTAGAATTAAATAGCTCCTAGCTCTTGGACAAGCATATTGCTTGTTTATGAAAGAATAAAAAAATAACTGAAAGAAACAAAATATATTTATCTTCTTTACTTGCAAACATTTCAGGACATTCCAAAGACTTAAGACTACGAAGGTAGATCTGACTAATGACGACTAAACCGGTGCTTCTTTGATGTTTTCTTATGCTGTGCGTTAGGCTGATCTCGTTGCAGACACCAGCAGTAATCCGCCATCATATTTGTATGCCATCTTCCTTGATATCTTCTTTCCATGGTTTTGATGTCCTGGTGAAATCGTTCCCCTTGCTCCTCACTGACATCTCCGAGATTTTCGGGAAAACGGTCAAGATGCGAAAATAAGAAGTGAACTTTCGGGCTCATGTTGCAGCCTAAGGCGCAAAACTTTTTAAGCCTAGCTTGCACACTAATCCTGTGATGTCCTTGCAAAATACCAAGGGACCATCTTCTTCGAAAAAAGGCACGAAGTCTTTCTCACGATTTCTGTACCAAGCGAAGTATGTGTCGGATGCCAATAAATTGTTCTCCTTCTCCTGCAATCTAGACCCCAAAAGTTCTGCAGAGTCCTTAGGCAGATTCAAATCCCTGACTAAGTCATTTAGTTCGGCTTGGGTTAATGGTTTAGGATCTCGGTCAGCTGTTGGCTGTTCATAAACATCATCATTGTCTGGATTTGGAGCTGAATCAGAATCTGAATTGTATTGATCCAGACTCTCGGGTGGGCGGGGAATAGGAACTTCTGGACCATGGGGTACCGGCCTTATTGCAGATGGAAGACTTGGGTATTGAAGGCTCTCTATATTCTTTGCATTATAACCTTTAACATTGCAAAAACAGAAGTAGCAGTCGTCGGTATGGTTTCTAGGCTTGCGCCATACCATAGGGATCCCAAATGGCAAACTTTTCTTTTTACCTTTGCTCCAATTCCTTAGTGTCGCAACACACGTAAGACAAACCTTGTGTGGAGCCCAACTTTTGTCTTGATCTCCTAATTTAATTCCAAAATAAGCATGATAAGCTCTCTTAATGAAGGTCGTTACATTTGTCCTTTGTTTTACAACAACATACCGACCACAAATATAACAAAATATGTCTGGACTATGGGTACATCCTCTAGAAGCCATTATTAAAATTTTAAAGACGTAATGTTAGAATTATCTATCTGAAAAATATGAAAAAACGAAATTAATTAAAGATAAAAAAGGTAAAAAATTACAAAACGCCCCAAAATTGTTTTGCTAATAACTTTAAAACTGTGGGTGATAGAAAAAGACTGATGGCATTTTTGAATTCAGCGCAGCGAACTGCTTCAGAATCACAACTCAAAATAAAGAAATCGATTTTCATGCAGACCGGTGTTATTGGTAGGACTATTCTTTATTATGATATTTTTCACAATATTGTCATATGAAAAAACCACATTAATGTTCAAAAGTTGAAGTACATTAGCAATGCCTAAAAAGCCTGGGAAAAATGGAATTACTAAAATAATGCCTTTTTGTCCATTTGTCAGAGTTGTCCCATTGTATCGATTAGCATAATTTTTCAATTTTATTTCACTCAAGCAACATTCTTAATAGAAACATTCTTGAGTCTGCCATTATTCAACTTACAAACAATTTCAACCTCAGCCAAGGCCTTTTTTTCTCTCGATCCTGTTATTTTGAATTCTTTCAGATCAGATTTAGATAAGAAGGGCCAAATGCTAAAACTCTGGTAACTGTTCCACGTGAATTGTATGCTCCTTCTAAATATTTTCGGCACCAATCATATTATTTATCTATTTTTTTCTTTGTGATCTATATATAATCTTAATCTTGTGATTAATTTCATTGTTCCTGAGGATGTCATCAGACGAAAGCGCTTGAGCACTATTTCGTGTTTAATTTTCCTTCTTGGTTATTTTCAGCGTAAATATTATTCACGTGTTAGTTTCGTGAAATAATTTTCATATATATATATATATATATATATATATAATAATAAGGAATAAGATGACGAGAAGGTGGTACATGTTTATTAGTCAGACGTTTCGGAAATTCAGTTTCCATCATCAGTGAAACATTCAAAAATTGAAGGTCGCAGTTGGCTTTGTCCATTTTCGGTAACTGTTTTTTGAGTCCTTGTACCTCTTCAACGTGGCTCGGTCGTATCTTTCTTTAATAACTTGATTGAAGGGTTTGTTCTTGGGGAATCGCAACTGAGTTGCAACTGAGTTGCGGTTCCCCAAGAACAGACCCTTCAATCAAGTTGTATATACACAGTGGCTACACACAGTATATATATATATATTACTACAATACCGCGACATTTTCACATTCAACGCGACATTTACCGAATCTAAAGAACCTAATAAGTTGGAATTAGCGTAATCTAGCGTAACCTTAATTATATCCGTTTTTTCATGATAAACGATACATTTTAAAGATGAACCACCGCGACACTGCTAATGTCGGTATACGCACGCACGTTCATTTCGCGATGAGCTCTGTGTGTGTATCTTAAAGATTGTTGTGATTCCGTAGGGAAGACAGAAACACACACACACACCCACACACACACACACACACCACATTAACGCTTCTTTGTCCGTTTAATTGTCCGTTTGTCGATTGTATGCATATACTATATACGTTGTTAAGTGCATAATTTAGCCTCCTTACTAACAGCAAAGCGGTTTGTAACAGAAGGGGCCTACAGCTGTACGTAGGATCCGAACCACGGGTCGCTACATCATCTGTGCGCAGAAGACGGTCACCATTCAATTACATAAACAGACCCAATATTGCTGAAATACAGTACACTTATCGCACGGGAAGTGTTGTTGCAAAGTGCCCGCGACGTAGCTTTGTATGTATGTATGTATGTATGTATGTAAATTTCATATATATCAAAATATGTTACCCGAAATATCATGCTTAATTAATGGTAAAACATTTATTTGATATCTTCCTCACACCAATTGTAAATTTTTAATGAAGTATCAGACACATTTACTAATGGAAAATGGTAATTTGAAAAGGTCATTTCTCTCTCTCTCTCTCTCTCTCTCTCTCTCTCTCTCTCTCTCTCTCTCTCTCTCTCTTTTATATATATATATATATATATATAGGGGTTAGACAGAATAATGGAAACACTCCCATTTTCGGTGCTGTATTTTCTGGTATAATTAATGGCGTTATGTAATTTACTAAATTCGTGTATAAATGCATATAATATCGAGAACATCTTCTATTTTATTGGTATTGGTATTTCCTGTTCTTGTAGAATAACTAAAAACATGGCGGTTGGAAAAGATGGCACCGACTGCGAAAGAGGCATAAGAATAGGAACCCATTTGGTTGGTGTCTCATTATTAAAAGTGGCGTAATTATCCCTGTATCTTGAGGAACATTCCCCAACGTTGTGAATACGTGGAAAGAAATGGGGGAAAAGCTACACCACATAATCATAATAACGTTCCCCATTATTCTTTCCAACTCCAACTTCATTCGAGTTTTTGCGCTGGTTGGTGTTATGAGGGGGCTTTAATACAATTTTTATAACATCATTTTGACTGATATGCTTTTTGCACACTCTTGTTTAGTTATGACGAAGTTTGAAGGCGGCAGTCTTTGGTTCATGCTTTACGGTTCGTAATAAGGTTCTTCTCCCCACATTCTGTCAGGTTTGCTTTACGTCCACTATATTCCTTATTTGATGTAGTTTTTTCATTTTCTTCCATGTATTCTTAACCTTGACGACTATTCTTCGAGATACAGGGGGTAATTATGCGACTTTTAATACTGAGATTGCCAACCAAACTGCTCCGACTATCATGCCTCTTTCACAGTCAGTACTATCTTTTCCAACCTCCATATTTTTATTTATTCTACAAGAACAGGAATACCATATGAGCACATTAAATAGATGTTCTCGATATTATACGCATTTACACATGAATTTAGTAAATTATAAACGCCATTAATTATACCAGAAATATAGCACCGAAAATACAAATGTTTCCATTATTTTGTCTAACCTTATATATATATATACACCTTTCAACCTTTCAAACGTTCCGTGCGTTGATTCCTCATTTCACGAAGGTCAAGCTTGTCGCCCCTCCTCTCGAGTTGGCCTGGTGAAGTAGTGAGTTAGTTTCTTGTACTTTCCACCTCACATAGCCAGGTACGCCCGGCTCATCGGGGATTGTTTCTGAGCCAGGCGTCTAATCTTCTTTTGAAGATGTCCACTGCAACACTATTTCGTGTTCCTTAGGTCTTTGGGCGGCTGATAAACAGTTTTGGTCCTTTCACAACAAAACTATTTTCTTTCAGGGTTAAGGATGTTCCCTGTCTCGCCTTTAATTTGGGAACACGACACGTTCTTCCTTTTTCACTTTCCACCGTTGTTTGGGGAGTTACAGGGTTCAGAGTAAGATTAGGGACTAGTTTCTCTATTATTTTCCAGGTGTAGGTAATGGCGTATCTCTCTCTTCTTTCCAGTGAATATAGGTTTCGTTCGCGTAACCTTTCCCAGTAATTTAGTTCTTTGCACTCCTTGATCTTGACTGTGAAGCTTCTCTGAATCCCTTCTAGCTGTCTAATGTCCTTCTTTTTTATATAAGGATGTTAGAACCGAGCAGTATTCGAATTTGGGTACGTATCTCTGGTAACGTCCTCATCTATGTCAGTTAGCATGATTATGAAGAGTAGTAGATCTAATACTGTTCCTTGTGGTAATGAACTGAGGACCTCTAATTCTGATGAGATACTCCTTGTACTGTAACGACTTGCCGCCGCTCACTAAGGAAATTATATATCTATTTCCCTACTTTTCCTGTTATTCTCATATACAGTATTATGATTCCATTGGCAAAGTCTGTTGTTTTTTCATTACTTTCAAGTGCATCATAATGGCGTTGTAGTGTTCCATTAGTTGTAATAGGCATGATCTGCCTGACCGACACCCATGTTGGTTATCATTGAATTTTTTCTGAGTTTTCAAAAAGTCATAGATTTTCTGTCTAACTATTCTTTCAAATATTTTAGTGAGATGAGATGTAAGCGACACTGGCCTATAGTTTTTGGCCTCGGATCGATCTCTTCCTTTATATATTGGGACTATGTTCGCGCTCTTCAGGATGCCCGGTATTTCTCCCATGTCTAGTTCGTCTCCATATCCAGTATAGGGGCTCAGCGATTGCATTCTTGCAGTTTTTGGTCAGCGTGGCATTCCATTTATCCGGTCCTGCCGCTGAGTGTGCTTTTTCTTTCCCTATAGTTTGTATAAATATCTCTGTCGTAAAGTCCAAATCTGTTATACAGGGTGAGTCAAAAGTCTCCATACATAGGCAAATGGTCACTTTATTATGCAATCACTTGTAAGTCACAAAATATGCTCTATGTGGGCACCATTACACTGAATGGTTGGTCTCGGTTGGTTCTCGGTTGGTCTGCAACACTTCCAGTCTTCTTGAACTTCTCAATGAGTTTGGCAACGGTGTCGTGTGTGATGTGCGTGCCGGGGGCGTGTCTCCTGTTAAAATCCTCGGCAACCTCGCGACAGCTTCCTGATCCTGCCAGAAGAATGATCTCTCTACGCTCTTCTTGGGACAAAGGGATCTCAGCACATCACCTGCAAAAAAATAAAAAATAAATAATCATTTATTTATCATGACCATTTTGCCTATGTATGGAGACTTTTGACTCACCCTGTACTTTCCCCTTGTAGTTCTTCTTCAGAGAACGCGTTTCTATCACATATCAGTTTGTCAGTTTTTGGGATACTGAAAGATGATTCGTACTGAGCTCTTAATATTTCAGATACTTCTATTAGATCATCAGATAAAGCACTGTTCTTCTTTTTCAGAGGTCCGATATTCATGGTTTTTCGACTTCCTTTTTGCAAAATTATAGAAGTACTTTGAATTAACCTTTATCGCTTCTATCGCGTCGTCGTCGTCTTTTTCTGTATGCTTCTCAATTAGTTCCTGTATGACGTCATCGATACTCTGCAGTTTATCATTTAATATTTTTCTGATGTTATCTTTAGTTATATATATATATTATATTATAATATATATATATATATATATATATATATATGGGAATGAACTCAGAATGGTTCCCTGAGGTTTTTTATGATACACACAGACCGTGCATGGAACAAGGAAACTCTTCTTGGAAAATTAAATCCACTATAGTCCGAATAAGTAATGGTAAATGACAAACATTATAGTTTTTCTTTTTCATGATGTTAGCCCGACGTGGGCAACGGGTCACTCGCAAAGAGGTCCCAAAAATATAGCTTCCCTCACCAGCTATCTGCAAAACAGATAGGATCCAGCTTTGGGACAGGATCTAGGGTTTAAAGCAGCCTAGCCCCGCTACATTTAGAACCTCAATATAAGCAAAAGACTCGTTGTATTCACGTCGGATTGAGTACATAAAAAAAAGGGGGTAAATATTATATATATTTTTAGCCAAAAAACAAAACTTAAACCTCAACTGGCAGAATTGAGCGTCCACTTTTCAAAGCACATAACATGTCCGTTTCATGATGGGAATGAACTCAGAATGGTTCCCTGAGGTTTTTTATGATGCACACAGACCGTGCATGGAACAAGGAACTCTTCTGGCAAAATTAAATCCACTGTCCGAATAAGTAATGGTAAAAGACAAACACTATAGTTTTTTCTTTTTCATAATGTTAGCCGACGTGGGCAACGGGTCACTCGCAAAGGGGTCCCAAAAATATAGCTTCCCTCTCCCTCATCCTGTCCGAAAGCTGGACCCTATCTGCTTTGCAGATAGCTGGTGAGGGAAGCTATATTTTTGGGACCTCTTTGCGAGTGACCCGTTGCCCACGTCGGGCTAACATCATGAAAAAGAAAAAAACTATAGTATTTGTCATTTACCATTACTTATTCGGACTATAGTGGATTTAATTTTCCCAGAAGAGTTCCTTGTTCCATGCACGATCTGTGTGTATCATATATATATATATATATATATATATATATATATATATATATATATAGGGTGTCCCATAAGTGCGGAGGCCTTTTCCTAACGAGTGTAACTCACATAT
Source organism: Bathynomus jamesi (assembly GCA_023014485.1). NCBI lineage: Eukaryota > Metazoa > Arthropoda > Malacostraca > Isopoda > Cirolanidae > Bathynomus > Bathynomus jamesi. The sequence continues at coordinate 218,029 of JAJOZX010005600.1, forward strand.
TAGCCATTGCGTGTTATTCTATCTGCAACAAAAAAAAAAAGGTCCCAAAACAAGACATCAATTTGAACATTTGTTTTAGTTCAATATATTAATTTTGTAAATTTAATTTAAAATAAATTTTCCTATGAGACCGGACTTATGGGACACCCTGTATATATATATATTTATATTTATTAGTGTGCGTGTGTGTGCGTGTGTACAAATGAACTGTTTATGATTGTAAAAATTAAAAAAATATCGCATCAAAATGGCTGAAAAACAAGCAAAAGGAAGAAAATCTACATTTCAACATGTGTTTCTCCCTCAACCATTTCGTTTTCGTTGCAAAGATGTCACAACGGATTATCCTGTCTCATCTATTCAATTTGAACTACAAAGACGGTTTTAAACTTTTTTACACTCACTTTCAGTTCAAGCTTCGACCTTGCGTCCTTGAATGTAATGTAATTTGTGTGTCGGAAGAGTGATTCAGAAAGTGAGTGAGTTGAGTGAGTTCTTGGCTGTATTACGAAACCGCGACAATTTTTTTGGATACACGTAACTCATCGCCGCGACATGGACAGCCGCGTAGCGACGTTAGCGGTGTCGTTATAAATTCAAACTTATTTTTCATTGACAATCATTAAATATCATGAGAAAAAAAGGATATTGAAATTGAATTAAATGTTGCCATCCACAATTGAAAATGTATAAAATGTCGCGATTTTCGAGTTTAGCTTCGAAACTTTTTCTTATTCCTTTGTTTACTAAAGAATAATAAATAATATTCGTTTGTGGGTATGAATTTTCCAATTTAGTTTGGTATTAAAAAATAACTTTGATGTAGAATTCTTTGCATTTGAGGAGACGCATCAAAGGATAGTTTACATATAAAGTAATGTTTAAAATAGTAGTGTATGTCCATGAAGAGACCTTGTGTAATATAGTTGGAGACATTGTTTAATATAGTTTTTATATTTTGTATTCTTTGATAAACAATCAGTGATGAGGGACAGAAACTGACACAACGCTCAGGCCAACCGCTAAATGGAAACTGTTACCCGCTGAGCTATGGCGTATTTTCTATATGGTCATTTGTTCTACCACCCCTAATCGGTAGATTAGGGGTGGGGACCCTGTTTATAGGGTGTACTGATTGCACGCGAACTACTAGTATTGCTACTGTATTTAAAATCCCGTTAAACTAAAGTAATTATGAAATGATCAGTAATAAATAGGTAGCATCCATGTTCTGTATCTCGCATTGAAACGGTGTAGGGCCCCGAGCCTGAGTTACCTTAGTCCGAGTCGCTTAAATGGAGGTGGCCGGTCTGCCTCTTCGTCGTGACGTAAGATACAGAGACAACCGCCCAGCCAGCTCTAGGCAACACCGGGGTTCGGACTCAGCGGAGTCTTAGCTCTGTCGGACGGCGCCATAACCGATGGAGCAACGAGACGCTCCTATCAGTAATATCTAAAAGGACCAATTAGAAAGTAAGAAATAAAATTAAAGGTCGAACAACAGTTTCCTGTGTATATACTGTTTTTGTCCTGAAACAAAAATTAATCATTGATTTCAAATATTCCCTGGTCTCTCCCCATTTCATTCCATTTTCCGTCTTATCCTCGGTCCTGAGTTAAATTAACCCTGTAACGTTAAGGATTACGTCCCATTCAATATTCCAATTCGCATTCCGCGACGAGTGAGGGAACACAAACTGAGAAGTCCAGATATGAGAAAAGAGTTTCTTGATTTGAGAAACGATGTCACTCCATTCCCGTTTGCGGTAAAGGTGCCGAATGAAAAAGGTTAGGTAATATTAACCAAACATTAGCATAACCTAACCTAGAACAAAATGGAAAAGATGCGAGTGAGATTTTCACTCTCGCGGAATTAAATGTGAATGATATTGAATGGGATGATACCAAGTTAGGTTAGATTAAGTTATACATGAAATTAAATGGGTGTTTCTCACTTCGAACATTTTCACTTTCGGGCCACGAATAACAGTGGGGATGGCGTGAAGTGGAAAGTAAACCCATGTCCCCTTCCTGTTCTTGCTAAATACGGACATCCTTCGTGAAAATATTATAAATAAGTTCATCAGAGATGACCATGTTTAGAAATAATTTTCACACCACTAATATGTATACAATAGTTTATATAGGTTTCCCATAGGAAAATCTTGGGTTAGGCACTAAATGCCAATTAATAAGTACATTTGAAAAGTGGCACAAATATAAAATATTCCAGAATTTACAATAAGAAAATTTAATTGACTAAAAAAAAAAAATTAATTTTTTGTTCAGATTGGTGTATGGCGATCGTGGGAAGAGAATGGTCTCTCCGTTAACGACATCGTATGGCCTGGAAATGAACACGTGCCCCCTCCTGGTGTTCCAGAGAAATTTCATATCAGGGTAAGTTTATATTTAAAATAGTATTTGTACTACTCTTGACATTTGGTCTGATAACAATCTTTAAGTCAGTGAAAGGTTACCAGATTAAGCTTATAAACCATTTAGATTTTGAATATTGCTTTACAAATTTTGTGACCCACTGGTTTTGGATGCAAAGGTCAAAATTATGATGGTTGTTTTATCGGATCAATGAAAGAAAGCCACCCCCAAAAGTTTCTAGTAAACATTGCCACCCCTGAATTGTGCCAATGAAAGAAAGCCACCCCCGGGGTCCCGACAAAAGCCCCCTGGACAAAAGCCCCTCAGTTAAAGTGCAAAGTAGGACAAAAGCCTCCATTTTTTATATTATTGTTCGTGTACTATGAAGTAATCCTAAACAAATATTATAATCTTTGTCTACAGGGTGTCCCGTAAGTCTGGACCCATAGGGAAAAATAATAAAATTACAAAATAGTCCAAAAATTTATTACATAATCTGTTCAAAGTGTCCGCTGTTGTGTCGCACACATAGTTGAAGACGCAATCTCCACTGCGACAGCACTTTCTGAATCACAGTCGCAGAAATTTCTTGACACGCCTCCACAATGCGTGCTTTAAGGTGGAAAATGTTCTGAAGTTTGACCTCGTACACTTTGGCTTTCAAGTGGCCCCACAAATAAAACTCCAGCGGAGTAAGATCATAATAAAAAAATAATAAAAATAATAATAAAAATAATAAAAAAATATATTATAAATAAATTTTTGGACTATTTTGTAATTTTATTATTTTTCCCTATGGGTCCAGACTTACGGGACACCCTGTATGTTGATTCACTCTAGTCGATTACTGTTTTGTCTACCTGAATGGTTAGGTTAGGTTAGGAACAAAGGAGCATCAACAGCGTTTGAAGAACCTATGTTTGGACTATGTGAATGAGAGGAAGACCTTGGAGGAATTTCTGAATGGTGTAGGTCACAGCATTAGGTGGAAGTAAAATGAACTTTAAATGAACCTTAACACTTAATGAACTTTTTAATATTGTGCTTTATTTGTTTGATTTTCCCTAGATATGGTATGATGTTCCTTTTATAATGTTCATTTTTATGGTTGTGTAAATAATTTTGTGCTCCTGTAAAATAGTGATCTATAAATTTAATGCAAGTGTTAATGTGTGCTACTGTATAATACTTATAAAGCTGACTTTGCCTAGATAAGGCATGATGATCCTTTTATAATGTAATTTTTTATGGTTGTGTAAATATTAGCGTTAATGTGTGCTACTGTATAATACTTATAATGCCTTCTTTATTGCAGTCTTATGATATAATAAATGTAATATTTTACATGTCAGAGAAGTGTTCATAAACTGTAAATAATAAAGAATAAAAATAATGATTAAAAAAATTCTTATTATTATTTTTCCTAGGGGGTTTTTGTCCTACATACGCCACCCCCGACCCGTTTGGGGGTGGCTTTCTTTCAATGATCCGTTTTATCTTGTAAACTGATTGACTGACTGGCCTTTCTTATTTCTTAAATGTGTATGAAAATTTGCAATTCGGGCCTATCATTCAAATCTTGGTTCGACTCTCAACGCAGTAAAAATACTCATTCTATGTTTCCTTGTTTCCCTCTCATTAAGGTGCCTGGTCTCTTGACCTTGGACTTACCGTTAACAATTTAATTCTTTACTTGTTAAACAAACATTTTAAAATTAATTGATGGACCTAAGTTAAATATAGGCCCTAATTAATTCAATCAAAACTTCATGATACGGCGAGGAGTTTAGATATACATTTCTGTTGCATATTCCGCCATTTGTAACACTGAACGTAGTGACCAATTTGTGTGTGTGAATTGAACAGTACGTTACAAATTAATGTTAGATGTTGTCATCACAAATAATGTTAATTCCATCCACCACTGCAAGTTTTGTTATGTAAAAATTTATAGTGTGTATCTTATTAGTTTGAGTCGCCAAATGATACTGTTTTTTTCTTTAGATTACCTTTCTAGAAGAACCTCCTTACATCAACTTGGCTTCTGCGGACCCCGTTACTCATCAATGCTCAGCCAATCGCGGTCTTCCATGTAGAATTCCAGAAAACAGTTCCTTGTAAGTTTTATTTTTTATTTTGGTTAAGTATTGGAAAATAAATGCCTGAATGTAACCATTTTAACTCGGTTAACCCCTTATCTATGTACGTTTGGGTCGAATAGGTACTATTTCAAATACCCGCGTTCAGATTTAACCCAACATAAACTTCCGGCGTTAAAGGGTTAATTTAATATCTGCAAATAGAACGATAAGGATAAGATTGAGTCAAAGCACCAATGATGACCAATCACACTGCAATAAATTAAAAACCTTCTTTGACCCGAGTATTCACGAACTACTATTCCCCCCCCCCCCCCCCAAAATAAATAAGTAAATAAAAAAAAAAATAAGAGTAAAAATCTCCGGAGCTATTGAAGAATAGGGACCCCAGCCTTCTTTAGTTAGGCTTATAAGGCTAACTAACGAAAATATCACGACCTAACCTAACCAATCGTTAGGTTAACTGTACGCCCTTGACGATTGGTTAGGTTAGGTCATGATATTTTCGTTAGTTAGCCTTATAAAGCTAACTAAAGAAGACTGGGGTCCTATTCTTCAATAGCTCCTAATCTCCAACTTTTGCTACCTGAAGGAGTGAGTAATATATAATTCGTAGCAAATATTACTAATTTAAACTCTTGGGATTCAAATGAAGTAACCTTACAGCCTAGTTTTAGTAGGTTAACGTTTTGCTTTGTTCGGCTAAATTTTAAAACAAGAATAAGCCTAAGTTTAAAGAGTAATGTTAAGGTACAATAAAATTAAAATTACATAATATAAAATTACATAACATAAAATTACATTACATTTAATTACATAAATGTTACATTTAGTTTAAAGGTTAGATTGTATAGCATTTGGAATCGACATTATATTTGCCTAATTTAAACTAAGACCTGGGCTAAGCTCAGCCCAAAATATAATTGATTAGGCCTAAGTTAAACTGCGTGGCGGTTTAAATCTTATTTTAGAATTATAACGAAACTCCCGCCACCATCCATCCGTAGCTTAGTGGGTAACAGTTTCCCCATAAGCGAAGTTTCCCATTTGCATTCATTCTCATATTGCGAGCACTGAAGTAGATCGAACGGAATTAGATCGAATAAATAAAAAAAATGGGACTGGAACAAGGCCAAACTGGAACTGAGTCGAATCGGTCAGACTGGAATTAAAGTGAGCATTCTGGAATTTAGTTGAACGCGTTCGTACTAAAAATAGAATTAGGTTAATTTAGGTTTGGTTAGGTTAGGAACAAAGTCGAATTGAAATTGAATAGAAATGGTAAGACTGGAATTAGACTGAACTCATTAGCATTAAATTGAACTGGAATTAAGAGAGAATTTGAACAGACTGGAATAAAATTAGAATGAAATTACATGGAATAAAACTAAATCTAGTAAAGTCAGTCTTCATATTTATTCACACTGTCATTCTCACACTATATATATATATATATACAGTATATATATATATACACATAGTACCTGCTTCGCTAACAAAAAATTAACACCTTGAAAAGTTAATAATAATATTTTTGGCGTTCGTTTTAATCTATCTTCAGGTAACGTAACATTTTTTTTTTAAATTTTGATTTGGGGGTTCTCTGTTAGTATCGAGAATATTTTGCTTTACAAAACCTGGTAAACATTTTATATTTAGCATGTGTCCTCACTGTCCTTCCTATATACCGATCATAAGTCCGAGTCCACATATAGAAAATGAAACAAATTAAATTGTATTTCTACTTTAATACATATATTATAGAATTCGAGACATTTTACAAATAAATTATTACGGGTTATTTATATTTTACAAAGAGAGGTCGTTATTAAATATTTAGTGTGACCTTCTCCAGCAAGGATGTTGGCTTCACATTTCGGAGGCATTGAATCAATCGGATCCTGCGGCCTTATTTCTAGGAATTATTTGCCATTGCGAATGGACAATACGCCATAGGTTCTGTAGGGTTTTTGTGGGGGGGAGGGGGTTTGTAAATACTTAATGGGATTTACATCAGAGTTTTGAACTTCGGCAGTTGGACCATCTCACTCTGTCCCCATCTCTCCGAGCAAGCTTTGTTGAGTATGGTAGTACACTTTTTTGGTTATTGTCTTGCTTGACAATGCATGGGAACCAAAATTCTGTAATAGGGCATTCGCAATCATTATTAATTATATTCCCGTTGATTTCTATGAGAACGTCCATTCCAGCTGAAGTGAAGCAACCTCTCGTAACAAAATCATCATCATGTTTCAACAATTTCAACTGATACAGTCAGAATGAAAATTTTCGTGGCTACGTCGTCTCATAAACGAATGCTTTTCATCTCAAGTGTTTACTTTTGTTCTCATAATTCCACATAACGTTCTTCCACCGATCACACCAGTTTTAATGTTTTGTTTGCAAACTCAAACCTCTTTTTTTTCATTTATTCATATCAGTGACATCATAAGGCTTTCTGATAGCAACTTATCGTTAGATCTCACTCTTTTCTAATTCTCCTTTTTAAAGAGGATGTGCTTTTAAGCTATTGTATTGTATTCCTGAATGGGTGCGCATAATTATTGTCGTGAATTACCTTTTTAATCATTCTTTTAATTACTTATTTACTTTACTTTCTACTCTTTGATCAATTTCTTTTCTACCATTTATCATTCTCTTTACACGCTTGCACTCGTCTTCGCTATAAATGCTTTATGAATATGGTAGCGTGGTCGTTTCGAAAACCGTTACAACACAAAGGGGGAAGGGGTTCATTAACACTTTTTAACGCTTGTTAACACTTTATTTAATTCCGAAAATGCTTTAATTAATTTTGGGGGACGCGAGTGGGGGGTTTTACTATAGTATTTTACGTCGGAGACGGGGCACAAAGAATAATTTAAATTTAAGCTTACACGACCCCAACTTTACGCTTATCGCGCTGCTGAATGACTGACTCTTTTTGGGGGTAGTCCGCTCTCTGGGCCTCTGTTCAGGATTGCCAACTCTTCCAATTTTAAACAATTACAATCTAACAAACATACTTTATCGTAATTTCACAATTATTAGTAAACAATTTATATTAAACATTATAATCTTAATTAAACAAAAATTAATATTCTTAACTAGGCATTACTACATTATAGGGCTGTCTTAAAAGATTTCCTCGGGAGAGTCTTTGAATAATCCAATCATACTTTGTAGTAGTTATTTTAGGCCTACCTTCCCTGCTACAAGTAACCAAACTGTCATTTCTCTTCACCCGCCGTTCAGTTCTCTGAACCCCCTCCTCTAGATATGTTGAGCCTCATTGCAATTTCTTTTTGGCAGTACCCTGTTTATGAAGACTGATTATTTTGGTTCTTGTCCACGTGCTAACTCTTTTCACTTAGTGACGCAGTGGATTTTCAGACATTTTCCTAGAATATCTGAAAAAGATGAGATACCATAAATTATTCAACCTTTTATTATATCAGCAAATATAGGCTCATATTAGTATTAATAGAGGAAATATGATATATGGTGGGAAGTATAAATTCTGTGTAGCACTTACACACACTTACACATCTATCGAAAGTGGAGGATATACGAGAGACATTTGACCAGGTTGCTGTACGCAATACGAGTATTAATACAGATACTGTATAACGAGTTCTTCGGGACCTAAAATCGTCTCTCTCAAAGATTAGTTTGTAGGCTATATGTAAACTATTTTATATTCGGTTGGTTTATTTTATCTTCTCAATTACATAGGTTTTTATGCATGAAAAAGAGACTGGGCTCAGACTTATGAACCATAGTGTATGTATATATATATATATATATATATATACACACACACACACACACACACACACACACTCACTGCTGCTGATCAAAATTATGGTCTCGCAGCGGGAAAAATAAAACTAGGGTGGAATTAATTAACATTACTGTCGTAAATGAAAATAAACGGTAACAGTGTTCGTAAGATGCACATTTTAATGAAAATTACGTTACATTTTTGCTCCATACTACTACAATAACTTATGGCGCTAATGTCTTTTCATAAAAATCTTTTATGCTTTATATTGCGGACATTCTTTTCAGCAATTTTGCATGATGCTGGAGGATACGATAGTACTTCTCTTTGTTGAGGTTTCCTTCAGTTTTCATAAGGTCTCTCGTCCCATCACGAGCAAAACAGCCCCATGACTTTACATTACCACCTCCATACTTGACTGTAGACACCATGAAACTCTCTTTGAACCTTTCTCCAGCTCTTCTTTTCACATACTGCCTTCTCCGACTGTCTATTATTTCAGTTTTGCTCTCACCTGTCCAAAGTACTTGTTCCCAGTCAGGCCCGGATCTAGAAGAATGGGGGCCCGTGGCTAATTTTTTTTTTGGAGGCCCCCTTGGCTACAATTTTTATTATATAAGGATTATAAGCTTTGTTTACGAGGAAAATTAAAGGTTTTCAGAACAAACATATTACTTTACTTTATTTATTTAGTTTTCAGAACAAACATATTACTTTACAAATATTTTACTTTATTTTACATATTATATTTTCCTGAATTAATAATTTTATACACACCTACCTACTGATTATGAGTTGGCAACCGATTGAACCGACGAGCCTTTTTTTGTGCAAATTCATTAATAATATTTCGAAAATCGACTTCTTTGGCCAGAGCATGTTCAACACAGAGAATTGCCAGTGACTGTAATCGCTTTTGCTTCATTGTTGAACGTGTGCAACATTTCAGTCGCTTTAACTTAGAAAAACTCCGTCCGCCGGTACAATTGGTCACCATCAATGACAAGTACATTCTGTATGCATTTAAGACATTGGGGAAAACTTCTCCAAATTTGGAGGCCCCCTCAAATGCGGGGCCCGTGGCTGCAGCCCACATAGCCCACCCCTAGATCCGGGTCTGTTCCCAGTTGTCTAACGTAAAGTTTTGGTGTTCTTTTGTCCACTTCAGTCGCTTTTCCTTATTGCCATACCTCAAATAAGGTTTTCTAACAGCTGCACGACCATTCAACCCTGCCTCTCTTAGTCGCCTTTAATATTAAATTGCGTTCAGCGGCTAGTTGAGATGCTGTCAGGAATCAATTTCATTTGGACTTCCTAACCAATAATCCATCTTCCCTTACTGTCGTCTTTGTTTATCTTCCTCGGCTCTTGTTTACCAAGTTTGTTTCCTCTTGTCTTTTAATTCTAAGAAATGCCAATCCTACGTGCAATATATCTTTGGGATAGGCCAAGACGATGCAGAGCCATTATTTCAATGCGTTTCTTTATAGGAATTTCTTTTCTGGGGTTCATTATTATTAATTTCCGAAAAAGAAAAGTTGTTTCGTAAATGCTGAGGATTTTCAATGTGAAAACAAACTTTGTTTAATTCTCAGTGCTTAAACGATGTTAGACAACTAATCTGGGTAAAATATGTAAAAAATGCTGAAAGTTTATTGAATACATAAGAATATCTAAGTGAATGCAACTGGCATTGAGATAATCAGTTTATAAATTTCATAATATGTAGAACTAAATACAAACTACTAAAGATAGGAGGTCCAAAAGAGCACTGCAACTTCATACGTAGGTCTATTACATTACGTCAAAATTGTATTGGTTTTAGCAAGAGGGCTTCTAATTTATAGCACATTTTCTAGTGACACCATAATTTTGACTGCCAGTGTGTGTATATATATACACAAGATTTTATACCCTCAAAAGCTTTCGATCCTTTGATAAAGAATTGAAAATCAGATGGAAATCTTAAGATTTTACAGAATCCTCGATTTCTGCTTCAGTCCTTAGGAAAATACTTTTCAAAATTATTCACCAACTATAGAAAACACACACACACACACACACACACACATATACATATATATATATATATATATATATATATATATATATATATATATATATATATATATACACACACACGCCTTTCAACCTTTGAAATGTTCATTGCGATGATTCCTCATTTCACGAAGGTCAAGCTTGTCGCCCCTCCTTTCGAGTTGGCCTGGTGAAGTAGAGAGTTGGTTTCTTGTACTCTCCACCTCACATAGCCCGGTACGCCCGGCTTATCTGGGATTGTTCTGAGCCAGGCGTCTAATCTTCTTTTGGAGATATCTACCGCAACACCTCTCGTGTTCTTTAGTTCTTTGGGCAGCTGGTTTAACAGTCTTGGTCCTCTCATAACAAAACTATTTTCCTTCAGGGTTGATGATGTTCCCTGTCTAGCCTTTAATTTGGGAACACGACAGTCTTCCTTTCTACTTTCCACTGTTGTTTGGGTGGTCATAGGGTTCAGAGTAAGATTATGGGCCACCCACTTGACCTTCGTGTGAAGAGAGACCAACACACGGAACTGCAACGAGTATATTTATTTGTTTATTTACGACAGGACATAGACAGAATGCAGTGTCTCCACCGACGGACTACCAAGATGATTCCTAGACTTAGAAACAAATCGTACGATGGCCGTTTAGAAACGGTAAATTTATCACTCGTTGAAAGGCGAATTCGAGGAGATTTAATTCAGGTGTTTAAAATGATTAAAGGTTTAGATAACGTCAACGCCGAAAATTATTTCACCTTCAGAAATGCAGATAGAACTCGCGGTAATGGTCTCAAATTACTGGGTTAAATTTTAATTCTAATGAAGCTAAATATTTTTTGTTTAATCGTATAATTAATTTGTGTAATGGATTGCCAGTCATTGTAGTTCAAAGTAATTCGGTCGAGTCCTTTAAAACGAGATTAGCTAGACGTTTATCTTGCCTTAAACTTCCAGTTAGAAGCATTTATTAGCGCATAAAAGTATTGTAGAATTTTCACTCGGATTCCCTCCTCTTTACTTCAAAATTTTCACTTTATCTTTAAATTTCTTTCCTTCCTTTCAACCTCTCTTCTTTGCTTTCTTTTAAACTTTCTTACATCTTTTAGCCCTCCTCCTTAAACAGACAGCTTCGTAGGGACCAGCCGGGCTGATGCTGTTTGGTGTCCTTTGTTTTCCTTTGTGTGTATATATATATATATATACACACACACACACCTTTTGTTAGCTTCCGCCGGAATTGTTCATTCTGACGAAGGTCAAGCTTTTCACTCCACCTTAGACCTACAGTTTAACGTGGAATCCGAACCACGCCCCATCAGCACCCCAGCGTCTTAACCACTAGGCCACCTAGGGTACCCATTTATCTACCAACCACTTTCTTTATTGTGTGGAAGGATGAACAGCTGGGTTTTGCTGCGCGCTGGCTTCCGTCGGGTCTCGAACCCGGGGCCGATGGATTCGTAGTCAGCGACGCTAACCACTACACCACCGAGGCGCATATATATATATAATATTCTAGAATAACGCGTATGAGCGCGCGTGGTTTTTGTATAAAACAAAGGTGCCCCCTACTAGGATTTGAATCCGTGACCCCCTGAGTAGAGTTGCCAACCTTCCAGGATTGCCGTGGCAGTTCAGAAATGGTATAATGTTGTTTAGAAAACATTTGAACTCTCTCCTGGACACCGAATATCCAGGATTTTATATATCACTTGGACTGGAAATATGATATATTTTCGCCTTTAATAAATAATAATAAAGTAAAAAAATACATTTCCAAATCGAAGTGATACTGTATATAAAATTCTTTTAAAGTTTAATAGAGGAGTGTCATTTGTTTTGTCACTTTCAGCATCTAAAGCGCATCTAAGGAGTTAACAACAGACTTCTGGTGGGCCTTCAACGCGTGAAATATAAATAAGTGTATTGCCATTTATACAGGGTGTCCCATAAGTCCGGCATCATAGGAAAAATAATAAAAAAAGGCAAAATAAAAGCTTTTATTTACAGAACGTGCTCAATATGTCCACCATTGTTTTCAATACACAAATTCAGACGTGATACCCAGTCAGCAAGCACACGGTGAATGCTGTCAGGAGTAATGGTGTTACATGCCCCAATAATGCGCTGCCGCAAATGTTCAACACTCCCAATTTTCTCTGCGTATACCAGCGCTTTCAAGTGGCCCCAGAGATAAAAATCTAGTGGCGTGAGATCCGGGCTTCTAGCTGGCCATTCCACAGGCCCTCGACGTCCTATCCAATGACCAGGGAATTGTTGGTACAGGTATTCCCTTACTTGGGTGCTGTAATGTGCAGGAGCACCGTCTTGCTGGAACCATGTTGGGAAATTTCCTTCTTCGTTCAAGACACTGGGAAATGCTTCTTCCTTGAGCATACGTAGGTAGGTGCCTCCAGTGACATGTTCATCGAAAAAGAGGGGGCCTATGATGCGATCCTTCCAAATATCACACCATACCATCACCCGAGATGCACCTTGTTCCTTTGAAGAGGTATACCAGTGAGGGTTGTTTTGAGACCAGTAGCGGGTCTTCTGTCGATTTATCTCACCATTTCCATAAAAAACAGCCTCGTCACTGAACGGAATGGTGGACGGGAAATTGGCATCCCGAGCATATTGTTCCGTAGCCCATTCACAAAATTCCATCCGCCGGTCGGGATCATCTTCGCTTAATTTCTGTAGGATTTGAAGTTTTATGGATGCCATTTGTGAGCCTGAAGAATGCGATGGATGCTACTTTTCGACGCTCCTGTCTCGGCGGACAATCGCCGAAGAGACTTATTGGGACTTCTGTTAAAATGAGCCAGGATAGCAGTCGCTGTATCATCGTCAGTGGACCTCCTTGAAGGTTCACTGCGTGGTTTATCTTCTATGGATCCTGTTTCCTTAAACTTTGCAACAAGTCTGCTAACATAACTCTGTGTTATTGGCTCGCGGTCTGGATGCAATCTGTTAAATTCAGCAGCGGCCTCTCTTTGACTCCGATTTCCTATGAGTAGAATTATCTGGATTCGTTCTTCCTTGCTCACAGACATTATGGCTGTAGAAAGAGAAAAAATGAATTATGGTTTGTAGAAATAGAAAAATATGAATTTCTCCTATGATGCCGGACTTATGGGACACCCTGTATATTTCCGTCCAGGAATTCTAACTTGCAGGGTTGGCAACCCTACTCTTGGGTAGTGGGAGTCGGGAGTGCTATACCAGTGAGATTTGAATTAAATGCTGCCATTACCTTGAGTGCGGGAAGGTTAGCATCGTAAAATGCATCTGGACGCTAAAGCGTTTGAAGTGTTTCCTCAGTCGTTCAAATATAGGATAGGTTGTGATAACTTTTATCCCGTCGTAGTGTGATAATAGCACTCGTGATTCCTACATAGCAGGTCTCGGGTTCGAATCCTGGTGTGGACATTTGTTATATATATATATATATATATATATATATATATATATATATATATATATCACTGACCCCCATCCAAAATGGCGTCAAATTAGAACAAATATGGCAGATTCACGTCATGTTCATCGCATCTCCTATCCGTCAATCTTCTTTACTCTCGGAATTAATTAATAGCATTACCAAAAACGAGAGCTCATTTTTTCTTTCCAGACCATTTTTCATTGCTGATTAATCCAAGGGCTCAGGGAGGAATTTTTATCAGATTTATCAAGTTCGTTTCGCGTAATAACGAACCCTTTTTAATGGGGTTTTTTTCCGATATGTACGTTTTATTAATCCATTTTTTTGTTTTGGGTCATGTGATCGTCATAGTAAAGTTAACATCCAAGAAGGAAGCTCATTTTTCCACGATGTGCTGGTGAGTGTACCCTAAGGGTTAACTGAGACACGGCAGAAACGGTTTAAACGGCCAACTCAACTCCACTCGATACTAATGGCCGGGAGCGAACCATCGCCACACCACTCGGAGTCCGACACCGTGACCACCGAGTTACCGGGCGCCCAGAGTAATCCTATTTAATTACAATTATTATTATAATAATTAATTATAATAGCGAGGAGTTAAGTTGCTTATGTATTCCGTAGAGATCTCTCAGATGCTGACAGTCAAGAAAGCAATTTCTATATAATTATCGAGGAGGGCCAGGAAGTGGCACAGCGCTCAAGCTCACTAATGCGGCCCATTGCCCTAATTTCTGTATTATTATCACCAACACTATTGGGAATCGAACTCTCGACCTCAGTGTCATCATCGGTTCGCTGATACGGAAATGATGTTTCCCACGGTGGCTGGCCAATTTCTCCCTAGGTAGTTTCACCTTTCCTTTTTGTTTTAGGAGCGGGTGAAGTTTTGGCTTTTTTATTACATTGCGGCAGGGCTTGAGTTGAAGGCAGTACGTACCGGTTGTTAATTTTTTTTAATAAATTGTTCGGGTTGTTAACCCCTCGCGGAAGGCCCCCCCCCACTTTCATCAACGCACTTCCCGCACCTTAGCTCTATCGGTCTGCAACGCTGCTACGCGTGAATCTGCGGCAGTACCATTTGTTAAATTTTTACAACTCAGTCCCTGCATTGCGTCAATAATGTTAATAATAGATTTTATTTTTTTTAATCAGTCTTAATCATTTTTTGTTTTTTCTGAGCTTCCTATCCATTTTCTTAGTTTTATCCTTTAATTACATTTAATGATACGGTAGATAAGATCATAAGTAGTCACCTTGGCTCCGTAGTTGAGCACCCGAGAGTCCGGGATCGAATCCCTTGGGACTGGCGTAAATTTCTTCCGAACAAAATTCTTAAACCAAATTGTCTTTGTTGACCGAGCTGCACACACGGGTCACATGGTCGCATCGTGAGTTCACCACCAGGGTGGGTATAGAGGGGGTTCCACGAAGCTTTTCGCTTATAAATGCTAAGTGATTGGCTGAAGAGGCTTGTTTGTCGATAATCCAGAAAAACGAATAACTTATACGGGTTGGCACTTCTGTCGATTCGTGCATCCTTTAGAAATCTTATAATAATAAAAAATGTAATTAAAGATATGTCAATTTTGCCGTAATTTCTCATCAGTGAAGCTATAATAAATCTGTGGCACTCCTCCAAATGCATATCACGTTCCACAATAGCAGAAAGATTGAGGTACATCTGGTTTGGGCGTTTTATAACAAAAATAATTATAAAAATGACCTTTTCTTCATAAATAATGTATGACATGATACTGCGAAAGAAGAACCAAAATAATCAGTGATGAGTGCCAGAAGCTGGCATGGCTCTCAGGTCAGATGAATGCAGCCTATTGCGCTATATCCTGAATTACAATTAACCATCACAGTTAGAAGTCGAACCTCAACCTCAATATCTTCACTTCGCTTATAGGGAAACGGTGTTACCGAGAGGGCTACGACCGCTGGCAGCCGGCAGGGAAGAACCATAAACATTTGGCTTAATTTGTTTTATTTAGGCGTGGTAATTGTATGACTAGGCTGATGGGAATTGCCAAAATCCTCATTTCGAACTTAATTCTTCAGTAAAACTTTTTTTATTAATTATACAAAAATTTCATTAAGAATATCTTTATTTTGTACCACCCCCCACTTTTAAACCATAAATATTGAATATAAACTCACAACCATTTTACACGATTGGCAAAGTACATTAGCTCTAATTAAAAATAAAACACTCCACTTATGAATTTCATATTAGCAATGTGAAATTTATTTGAACCCAAGCTCGTTTTAGAAGGAGGTAATTTGCTCTCATAACGATTAGATTTTTTTGTTTTTTTAATGCAAAAATGGCCACAATTCTTCTAAGTTTTTTTGCAAGAATTGCTCACATAATACATTATTATCGTTTATATTATAACCACTCTGGATCTGCTTTGGAAGCGGAAAATATTTTTGAAACGGTTATGCGTTTGTTTATAATATTTTTCACATTAGTCGCAGACTTTTGTAAGACAAGAAGGTAGAGTCTCTGAAAATAATTAGCTGCACTCTGTTTAGCAAAGTTTTTTTCGAAAAGTCAAACAAATTGTCAGATAAGAAAGTGATCAAAGAGAAAACGAAATTACCAAAAAAGCGTCTTGGTCTAATGAAAATCTTTGATATTTAAATTAATTTCTGAAAGAGACAGACTGGAATTTTTCGCTTTATAAATTACAATAAAGTATAATACATTTTTTAAGGTAATTCCTCCTTTCTGCAAATCACTGAAAAATATTGATGAAAGTTCGCAAAGTATTCGGATTTTAATATCAAAATACGACATTGGAGAGTACCGATACTGAAGACGCTGTCCATCGCATTATTTAGTTTCCACACTAACAGCCAGGGTCCTAGGACATAGGGTTCCGTTTTAACATGGGATCCGAACCACGATCTGAGTGCGGAGGACAGTCATCCATCCAATTATTACACAGACCAGTGTCGTGGTATTGATAATGAACTTGTGTGTATATGTTGGGCGTAGGTTAATAGCAAAGGTCATCTGACGGTGGGGACCTACAGCTTTAACTGGTCCCCGAACCACGGGATGCTACATCATCCACCACTACAACCCAGACCCAATGTCACTTTACGTCACTGATTAACGAACTTATTTGATTATTGTTTTCGTGGACAAAATAAACATTTGCGAATAAACTCAGGCCCTAATTCATTCTTACTACAGACGAGAAGAAACAAAAGCTTTACAAAGCTAAACTAAACAAGGCTATTAGTCATGAAAGGAATACATAACATTAACTTTTTATAGAAAGAACTAAAAATATTTTTACATTTTCTCGTCTAAAGAAAATATTGTGTCTTGAAAATGTCACTGACAACAAATACAAAAATATTCTTCGAGAAATGACTTGATTATCATAAAAATCATTTCGTTGAATAATTACGGAGTTTGTAAGAAACAAGAGAGGTTTTGTGTATTCGTGAGTGAGTTTGGAGACAGTTATGATAATATGATGGTGATTTTACTAGATAATAAATAGCAAAGATGAAAGTGAAGTAAAATTGCTCAACCTGAATCAATGCATAAATTTTGCCTTCAGCGTTATCACCAATCGCTCAGCAAGGTTGGTAATTAGTTAGGACTGTCATCCGGACGGTAAGTTTAATTACGTAACACGCTTTCGCCGAATTAGAGAATAATTAAAGCAGATGTTTTCAACATTATGTAACGATATTTTAATTCCTTCAAATAAGTTAACAACATCGCCATGAGCTTGAATAGTCAATATAATGCTATTACCTCGCGTGATATTTTCTAGAATAAGTAACGAAACACTTCTGGAGTTAATGGGCGAGGTGCAGGATTATATACAGACGGTTAACAAAAGTAAATAGATACCACAAATAATTGTCCGCAAGAACAAATGGCAAAGCTCATCATATTGATTCGATAAATCTTATTAGTTATCGACTTTTATTATCAAATAAAAAAATTATAGAAAAACCGATGGTGTCTGTCTATTTACTTTTGTCAACCCTCTGTACCGTATGTACAGGGTGTCCACAATGCCTTGTCACCCTAGTAAAATACTAACTGATTTTTGTTTTTTTTCAGACCCATTTGAAATGTATGATAAACAAATAGTCCAATAGTTCAACTATACGATTGAACAACGCATATTGGCTAGTACCTGGGTCCATGAGCAATCGGTCCTGGAAGTCTGCACGAATATTTTCAATGGTTTTGCCATTACTTGGTCGCTCATGTACCCAGGTACTAGCCAATAGGCGTTGTTCAATCGTATAGTTGAGTTGCTGCTATCACACATTTCAAATGGGTCTGAAAGAAAAATGAAAATCAGTTAGTATTTTACTGGGGTGACAAGACATTGTGGACACCCTGTAGGTGGTTTTCGATTTGTCTTTTTAGAGTCTGAGGGATAATCCTTCTTTGTAAATTGATGATGGGTATTTTTTACGAAGATGGTGGTGTAGTGGTTAGCGTCTCTGACTACGAATCCATCAGCCCCGGGTTCGAAACCCGACGGCAGCCGGCGCGCAGCAAAACCCAGCTGTTCATCCTTCTACACAATAAAGAAAGTGGTTGGTAGATAAATGGGTACCCTAGGTGGCCTAGTGGTTAAGACGCTGGGCTGCTGATGGGGCGTGGTTCGGATTCCACGTTAAACTGTAGGTCTAAGGTGGAGTGAAAAGCTTGACCTTCGTCAGAATGAACAATTCGGGCGGAAGCTAACCAAAGGTTATAGGAAAATAATTTCTTTTTAGGACTCTTGTTCTGTGAAGTTTTGGAGCATTTTTTTTACTAACCCTTCAAAAATCGCTTCACACACGGAGGAATATATGGAAGAAAATTGGGATCACCTGAAGATCAAGGCCCCCATGTATTCTTGTTTTTTGCTTTACAGTACCAAATATTATAATAAATTAAATTGAATGCCCGGTTAGGTCAACTGTACACCCTTGACGATTTTTAATGAAGATATCATTTGGTAATTGAGGCTGGGGGACCTGATCTTCAGGTGATCCGAAAATTGTTTCAGATTGGATAAATATGTTCTTATTTCTTCCATGGGTGTGGGTGTCGGGGGTCGTTTTGGTGGTGGTGAGGAAATATTATAGTACGAGCAACAACAGTATCACGTTGTTACAAAATTTTGGTTGGTTGTGAATTCCTGTAATAATACACAACAACATTTAAACTAAAAAAAGAGCTGTAAAAATTTAAAATATTTTTTACATCAATCTTTCTTTTGTTAAATATTTCTAGTAATTTATCGTAAATGTAATTATTATTGGAAATATATTTGAAGGAGGGTTTGGCCGCAGTGTTTATTAATTATTTATACAATTGCGCTTTGAAAATATTTATTAAATTGTGAGAGTACATCAAGTAAGTCATACAAAAATTAAATTGTGAAAGTACACCAAGTAAGTCATACAAAAATTTATAGTTTTAATTATTGAAGTTTTTAGGTTAGTTTGCAATTAGATTATTTTTCAATTACATGTTGTGGGATGTCTTAAATTTTCCATTTATGGTTCACTGCTGGCTTAGCTGACAAAGTGAGTAAAGTGGTGGTGGGGTTAATTCCAAGTTTGGAGGCGTCCTCTTAATACGCAACACATATGTATAAATATTATATCATTGGATAGGCAATAGTTTAGTTTTGAATAGCTTTGGGTGGAAATTTTATAATTTTGTGTATTTCATAAATAAAAGACTATTTTATGATATATTTTTGACGGTAAATTTATAGTATTACACCCGTCTCCCTTTGGAGGTGAAATTTATGTTTTTCCTATGGTTTTTGATGTGCTTTGAACGAATCTGACCTTCAAAACCGTCGGAAATGACTCGTTTTTGAGATAACCCCCCTCCCCCAGCCGGCAATCGAAAACGAGTCATTTCCGACAGTTTTGAAGATCAGATTCGTTTAAAACATCAAAAACCATAGGAAAAACAAATTTCACCTTCAAAATTGACCTAACCTAACCTATCCTAACCTAAATCACTTATAGTCTTGTAGGCAGCCCAGGAATCACTATAAATCACAGAGCCAGGCCTAATGTACTTCTGAATGAGTGGAATGAGTGTTACATTCCGGTACGAAAGTAATTCAAATTCGAAATGGATGGAGCGCAGTGATTGGGCAGACATGTAACGAACACACAAACGAACGTACGAACACACAAACGAACGTACGAATACACACTAGATACACACCAAAAAAATGTTTTTATCTCGAAAACGAAGCATTTGCGACGGAAACGCTATACTGTAGAAGGAAAGTGTCGTAGAATTAAAAAAATCTACTTAATGAACATATATAAGTGCTGGACGTTAGACGGGTGTAATACTATAATAATACCTTTTTGACACCCATCGTCTGTATCAGGAGCAAATCTAAGCTTTTAGGTTTCCGTTTCCAACTTATCAGTAATGTAATATTTCATACTTCGTGCTAAAATTAGTCACATTTTTGGCATTGTAAGGGAAAGGTGTGTAACTTTTATGTATGTGCAATAAAGAATTAAAGGACGCCTCTAAACTAGGAATTTACCGGTAATGGCATTTATACATATACAGCAGAAATGTACTTATTAGTTTATACTTATTAAACTGTGAAACGCCATTTTCTCTACATGCACTTTCAGGAGGTAGGACCACTTTTTCCTAATTAGAAATAGAAAAATTCTAAAGAAAAGTTTGGAGTTTGCAAAGTATCTACCAGGGGGGTGGTAATGTACACTTTCAGGAGAACATTCGCTTTCAAAACTAAAATTTCTTTAGCAAGCATAAAAAACTAATAATTTTTTTTTTTTTTTTTGGAAATTTATTACCGTCGTTCAAAGAAAAGAAAAAAAATACCAATTAGTTATTTTTTTTTTATTTTTTTTTTTTAAATTTTGTTTCGAGGCAAATTTATTTCCCCGAAACTATATGCATAAGTAATGTAAAATAGATCGTACTGACTTTGGTTTAATTTAAAAAAGTTTCCGGCGAAGTTCGAAGGAGTTGGTACGTCGATAAATTTTTATATGAAGGAAGTATATTATTTTTCACTTTCACATACACTCAATGTAGATATTTGATGGTATGTTGCGGATTAAATATAAAATGAAGAATATTTCCAGGGCTACTTATTAATGAAACTCGATGCAAAGTTTAGGCGAAAGTTATAAACAGATTGCTTGTTTTAATAGTTAACTGTATTTTAATTGTTTTTCAGGCCTAACATTTAGGCATACAAGTCTTATCAATGCAGTAAATTGCTTTAGTTCAAGTAACAATAATGCGGTGGATATTAAAAATTTAAATAACCGGTGTCATAAGCGATTCAATCTGCTGAAGAGGTAACCTTTGGAAAAGTGTGATTTTGGTTTATTTCATTCTCGTCTAATTGCTGAGCTGGATTCTTGTAACCCATAAACCACACTTTTCTGCGCTTGCAACCAATACAACCAGCTTAGGAGACGTTCACATCGAAAAACCTTTCATGAACCAATTTCAGAAATGATTTAGAAGTAGATACAGATTACTGTCCATCGATTAACACACCCACACCCACCCACCCACATGAAATAATTGAAACAAAATTACTTGTTAACCAGTTCCAATGTCTTTATTCATTCATTTAAGTTTAACGAAAAGCTGAACATGGTTAGAAGAGTCACTGCATATGGTTGAATTAACCATTTAAATCGGTTTACTACTTAACCATGCATCCATTTTGGTTATTTTTTTGTTGTACTTCTGGGCAGGTGTTAGATTTCAACTCTCAAAATGGAAAAGGATCGTAGTTGTACATGCAAAAGTCTAACCTAACCTAATTTGACTTATAGTAATTTAACTAACCTAACAGCCTCTATCCCTTTCAACCAAAGTTAACTCTTAACAAGGGAAATATTGCGCTCTGGCTCCCTCTTAAAAAAAAAATAAAATATTAAATACAAAAATTAAAATAAATCAGCCATCTCGAAAATTTGGAGCAGTCATTTTTCAAATCAAGAATTTGATATCGCCCAATGATTAAAAAAAATAATTTAAAGTTACCCTTTGACAGGTCGGCGTGCATATGACATTAACCATTTATTTTATTTGTAAATTATTAACCATTTTGTGTATGTATGTATGTATATTTCTCTCTCTCTCTCTCTCTCTCTCTCTCTCTCTCTCTCTCTCTCTCTCTCTCTCTCTCTCTCTCTCTCTCTCTCTCTCTCTCTCTCTCGGGTTTTAAAACAGTTTTACAGCCACTGTTTATTGGGTGTAAAACGAGTTATTGCGTGTCTGTTGCAAATCCCTTACAGACGCGAAATGAGCTCCACACGTTTATACAGAACGGGGGGGAAAAAGTAATACCCTTAATAAAACGGTTGCACGGTACTCTGACATCATGTCTGATCGTTGAAAAGGAACTTATTAAGTACATAATCTCATTTTTTGAACCGCAGAGACGGATTTTCCAACAATGGCAGTGACACGAACATGTGTTGCTCAGGTTTCTGTATCGACCTCCTAAAGTTGTTTGCCACTGATCTCCGATTCTCCTACGACTTGGTACGGGTCAGGGACGGCAAGTGGGGAACTCTGGGGGTAAGTCACAGTTTGTTTTGTTTTTTTACCTTTCATTACCTCCATCAATAAAAGAAGTCGTCGTTTTTTGGCCAATCAAAGACCAAAAAATAAGAGCAGGGATTTGCAAAGTTAAAATAATAGTTTATTCTCACTTATTCTTTTTCCTGATTTGTTTCATTAAGCATTGTTTAGGGTAGAATTTTAAATTAATAATTCGCCTAATGAATTTGTTACAAAGATTTTGATTGGCTGAAATTGTTCACGTAGGAAATAACTAACTAATCTTGTGTGTGTATATATATTACGCATGAGTATGCTTGATTGCTTTTGTATGAAACAAAAATCACGCGTGCTCATGCGTGTTACTCCATTGATGGGACCCCAGTGCAATACCAGAGGAGTTTGAGTTAAATACCGCCATTACCTTGAGTGCGGGAGGGTTAACACGTAAAACTCTTCTGGACGCGAAAGCGTAAAGCGTTTCTTCAGGTGTTTGAATACACGACAGGTTGTGTTAACTTTTAGCCCGTCGTGGTGTGGTGGTAGCGCTCGCGACTTCTATTAAAGAGGTTCCAGGTTTTAATCCAGGTGTTGACAATTTTGGTAATAGCAATTTATATATACTGTATAGAAAAAAAATATATATATATATATTGTACTTCAGTGTTCCTGAGGATGTCATTATCATTAGACGAAAGCGCTTGAGCACCATTCTGTGTTTCCTTTCCTTCGTGGTTTTATTCATCATCTATATATATAATTATATATATATATATATATATATATATATATATGTATATATTAAAATGCAAAACGCAGCAGTCGGTTAAATATTAAATTGTTCTATGAAATGAAATTTTGTTTGTACTAATTTTAATATTGAAATTGCTGTTTTCGCAGTAAAATATATATATATATATATATATATTATATATACAAAATTGCAGTTTCGGAAGCCTTTGAATAAATTCAGATTGCAAGTAAAATTGCATACTTTTTTGAATTCTTGGAAAGTAATTTTTCCGATACTCTCACAAAGAAGTTTTATTGGCCTATAAAAATTATATTATAGGCGTATATATCTATCTATATATCTTTATATATATATATATATATATATATATATAATATATATATATAATATATATATATATATACACAGGGTGGCGCAAAAGTCGCGCATCATAGGAATTTTCAGTGTTGACTATAATATTGTTTTTTCTTTAGGTATAAATCGATGAATCGGTACAGAATTTAAATTCTCTACCGATTCATCGATTTGTTGTACTGTACCTGGTATTCCATACATTAAAACCAAGCTCACCCTCTCTTCTATTGTTAATTTCGAAGCCATCCTCTACCTAAAAAAAAATATATTATAGTCATCACTGAAAATTCCTATGATGCGCGACTTTTACGCCACCCTGTGTATATATATATATAATATATATACACACACACACACACACACACACACACACGAGTGTCATTAAAATAGTTTTATCCTCTAATATTAAACCCAAGTTAGTTGCGGCCATTTTGGTCATAGATTTTAAATTGGTTTCGAGAGATTTTAAATCGTACGTGAAATGGTCGACCAGAGATTATTCGAAAAGAAATATTTACATTGATGTTAAATGTTGAGCTTAACTCTGTTTTTAATTATCTAAATTTAACTGTATTTGCTCTTAATAATGGTATTCCATCATTCTCTTAACATCATAAAGGTTTGTCGATTTTTTCTTCCGTGGTAAGATCTGGTGAACTGAAATATACTTAACCGCTGGTATTCGGTAGCTCTACCAATGTCGCAGTGGTTGGTACCCCCTCCAAATCAATACTAGTAAAGATAAAATAATTGGGGATGCTGAAGGTTAAGAGTTAAAAGAAGAGAATCATCATGCGTGTAAGAATGAACAAAACTACGAGAGAACGGCGAAGTCATTAATGTGTAGTGGAAAATGAATATAAATGCCATTAGTGATTTCTGTACAGTGACCGGTTTATTCTCGCTCACCGTCATTCCCATTAGATTCCGCGTCCAAGCATGAGAGAGTGAGAATCTCAAACGAAGCATTTTCAAATTGGTCTATTCCCAATTCGTGTCATTCTCATTGTCATCCACGGCCTTTCCCACTTTGGTCCGGGTTAGGTTCTGATTGGTTAGGCTAATGTTAGGTTAGGTTCTGATTGGTTTGGCTAATGTTAGGTTAGGAAATATTAAACATTCCCACTCAGCGCCGTTTGCAACGAGTGGGAATGTAGTATTTAATTGCAGTGACATTATTTCCCAAATCGAGAAACGCTTTTCTCAAATGTGGATTTTTCACTTTTGTACATTCTCACTCGTGGACCACGAATGCGAATATGAGTACCATTGAGTGGACAGTAATCCCGTGACCATCGTAATGCCGGACACTTCGTTCGCGGGGATGGGGAAGAGGGTTCATAGTGCTCCTAAATTTTTAAGTGTTTTAACTACAAATCTTGTTTTTGCCAAAATTTCCTGTTTTGGTCGTTATTGGGCACAGATTTAATCCCCTCGTATTTTTTTTTTTGGCACTGTTATAAGAACATGCATCCTTACTTTTTTGGCTCCACAACTGATAACTATTAATTTAATTTTTAATTCTTTCAAAACCTTGATTTTTTTTCTCATATTGCAATTAACTCTCACTGCGAGACACATTTCGCCTTTTTTACCCCCGATTCTGTTCGACGCGATACGCACGATGATAATGTGAGACGGGTGGTCACCTTGGATCCCCGAGGAACACCAGAATTCCTAAGTTGATAATTAGAAGAGAAACCACGTCTTTCCCGCTTGATTGTATCTTGCGAACAGAAAGAACAAAAGGGATGGAATAAAATTAAATTAAAATATTTTAAGATAAGTAACTCCATTTCAGCTATTTTTTTAAGTATAATAAAAATAGGATTTAGAACTTCATTACAGATGAAAATTATAAATAATAAATGAAAACGGATTAAATTCTCGTATGAGCTTTTGTAGTATGGAATATGCGCAGTCTTTTACGTAAGTTTAAGATTTAAGTTTCTCTGAACTCCTTTATCACTATGAAGTACGAGCATACCTCGCGTATGTATTGCCGGCCGTTATTACAGGGACGAAACTGGGTGAAAGGGTTAAAGTAGCCATGGATGCGAGAGTAGTTACTTAATTTTCCCCAGTTGATAATCGAGGTGGTCCCAAACGTGCTAAACATAGGGTTGACATGAAGGAAGAAAGTACAACCACTTTTTTGTCTTTTCCATTCAACGATGATTTTTTGGAAGGGTGAAGTGGGGTTGAAACTGAGTACTGATGTAAACTCTCTATTCATTAAATAACAAACATTATATCCTCACCTTTTAGGAAAATAAATTTTAGAAATGCTAATTGCATTTTATTTTATCAATATACAGGGTGTCCCAAAAGTCTCCATACATAGGGAAAATTAGCACTTTTTAGCAAAATGTAACTTTATTTACAAAACATTCTCTACATGATTGCCATTTCTTTGTAAACACACACGGATGCGTCTCTCCCACTCATGGTGAACTCGTGTTAACACATTTGGTGTAAGTTTGGCAACAGTGTCGTGTGTGATGTGCTTGCCATGTTTCCTGTTGAAGTTCATTGCAACCTTGCGAAAGCTTCTCGATCCAGCCATGAGAATGATTGCAATACGTTCTTCTTTTGACAAAGGCATTCTTAAAGAGTATCTGAAAAAAAATATATATATTAGCTATCTATTGAGACTTTTGGGAGACATTTTGCAACAAAGTGCTAATTTTCCCTATGTATGGAGACTTTTGGGACACCCTGTATTGTTGCATTACCAGTATATCAATATTTATTTGTGAACAAATATGAACCACATTCCAACGATATCAACCATGCATCAACAGTCGATCGATCACCCGCGCCACCTGGGTAACCTTGGCTTTGCTTCCGCCCGAATTGTTCATTCTTACGGTCAAGCTACTCACTCCACCTTAGGCCTACAGTTTAACGTGGAATCCGAACCACTAGGCTACCCCAGGGTACCCATTTATCTACCAACCAATTTTTTATTATGTGGAAGGATGAATTCACAGCTGGGTTTTGCTGCGCTTCGCCTGCCGTCCCCGGTCTCGATCCCGGAGCCGATGGATTTGTAGTCAGCGACGCTAACCAATACACCTCTAAGGCGCTATATATATGGAATTGATACGCAGGAACACATGACTTTCCTACTAAAATTCGAACTTGGAGACTCACTCTGGGCTGCAACAGCGTAATATCTAACACAATCCGCCGCATATTTCGTCATTTTCACTCTATTGTAGCCCAGTGGTTAGCGCCCGCGACTCCTAGTCAAAGGTCTCGTGCTGGTAGGTGTTATTTTGCAAATATTTCTTATAGATAATTAAATTATCACTTAGTAATATACACACACACAACACATCCATATAGATGTAGCAAAAATAAAATTTAAAGATACAAAAATTAATAAGTAGTAATTTGTATCTTTAAAATTTTAATTTTTTCATTAAACTTCTTTCCAAAATTGTACAATTAATATACAATATGAAATGCTAGACAGAGTATTCAGTTTTGCTCCATACATTAAGCAATCATACATCCAGCAAGGATTAATCGGCATTTTCAATCTTTCATCTACTCAACCGGTCAACTTTGGAACAATCTTCCTCAATCCATCTTTCCCCCTGTCTATGACCTCCAATCTTTCAAACGCAGTGTCCAGACATCTTTTAAAAGTCCTGGACGTTGATTTCGGCGCTCTTCTTCTTCTTCCATGGAAGGGGGAGGGGCGTTTTTGAGGGCATTCGCCCTTGGCCCCTCCTTCCTGCATAAAAAAAAAAAAGCTCAACACGCGCACCCTTTTGCATACCACTTTAAACTTTCCTGACCCCTCACTTCCCTACCCCTACTTTTCCCGGAAGAAATAAATTCTTCGAAAATATTTTTTTTCGAACAATGTTCCTTAATCTTCCTTTTTGATTTGCAAAGTTTCTTTGTTGCATTTTCATGATGGGTTGTAATGTCTGGCCAATAAAAATAAAAAAAAAAAATAGAAAAAAAAAGAGGGGAAAAGTGCGGAAAGAACGGAACAAATTTCGCATTACTACTTCTCTTTGTTCCCCTTATAAAGCATCTTATCCGCGTATTAAAAGATTTTATTAAGAAACTGGGGACATTTGGTAACGATAATAGGTAAAATAATCTTTTCTATTGAAATGTCCAATAGGGAAAATAGCTTTTTCTCTCTTTTCGAATAATTTCAGCGGAAGAATAAAATAGTTTAACTTCTACTTTATACGTTTTCTATGAGAAATATTTCATCGGATTTCTATACTCGAAAGATAATACTTATGTTTGTGAAGACGTAAATATTTGTGACACACACACACACACACACACACACACACACACACAATTCCCCCCTCTCTCTCTCGTTTGGTTCTAGTGTGTGTGTGTGTGTGTGTTACAAGCTAACAAAGACTCTAAGATCCACTCCAGGCTTGCCCAATAAAGTAGGGAAAAAATAGAAAAAGCAAATGGAGATAAAGAATACTGACATGTACTATGCTTATAATTATAGACGTGTAAAGCTTTCATACAGAAATAGTAATAAGAGTAAAGTATAGAGAGACAAGGCTCTCCCTCCTCCGTCACCCACTGCTGACAGAAAATAGTTGTAAATGAAGATTTATAGGAAATTAAAGAAAAATATAATGAAATGAACAGCTTCAGAGTTCACTCACATCATGCGTACACTTACCTTGTGTACCCATTCACGCATTAGAAGACAGTGGACAAAAAGGATAACATGAAATTCTAAACTACTTAATCTACGCCATGCGTTTTTTTTAAAGAAATTTTTTATGTACAAGAAAGAAGTAATCATTTCATCGTTGCATCATTTCTCCGATGAGTGCCAAGCCATCGTGCTGATTGACTTGCTTTTAAAAATCAACCATTTATATTATCTTTCGCACTGGAGGTGCTTAAATAAAGGAGCACCGATCCAGAGGCATCTCCAGCTGGCTAGTATCTCTCGATTCAAGAATTCCCCCGACAGTGTACTTAGCGTAACTTTTTTTTTTTTTATTTGAGAAGTTCTGCTACACACTATTTGGAGCTGAAGTTCTACTCTAGCTAAGTAGCTTCTCCTGAAGACGAATGTGTCTGTTCGGATGTTTTGACTTCAGAGAGTTCTCATCAAGCTTCCCTCATCTGAGAACTCCCAGTGCTCTGAAATCAGACCCGACCAGCGCCCCCTACTGCATTTATTGCAAAAGGTGCCATCACTACTTCTATATAAAACTATAAAATTTTCTCTAGCTAGCTAAGTTACTGTAGATACATGCGATTCACCTAAGTAGTACCAACAATCTTACACTGTATACCAAAATAGGATCCCTGAAATTGAAAACCTCTATTGGAGGTTTTGACTCCTGAGAGGCTTCTCTTCTCTACCAATGGAGTTATCATCTGAAAATTCCCTGTTCTGAAGCCAGACCAGACCAGACCAGCGCCTCCTACTGCATTTATTGGCGAAGAGAACATTAATATTACTATTATTACTACAACATCCTAATTAGCCCTCCCTCAAACAGCTCCCTTTAGAGAGAGAGAAATGAGGGGGGAATGTATATCACTCGGAATACTTATCGAGAGTCGATTGTACGTGCCAGATCATGGTATACAAATTCTATATGGTGCATGTGTATATATATCATTATGATGCTCATACAGTGTGTGCTCGCCTTTGAGAGGCAGAAAGAGCAGATCCCTAGGCTTGTAAGTGGTACACTTTATAATCGTAAACTTCCGTCATATAAATAAACGAAAAGCAAATCTCCGACCAAGACGACCATCACCTCTTATAGAAAGAACAGAGACCTTGATCCCCAGGTGAAGTCCAGCTGAAGCAAAATATTCGGATGTAGTAAATAATGTCAATATGTTAAAGTGAACAGCTCGTGGTTAGTTGGTAGACTACGAGGCCACAGTGAATGTGACTCCACGAAAATCCCTGCTTAGAACCGCCAAACCACCAATGTGAAGCAAAGAGTATTGTAGATCAGATATATGACTAAGGCCTATGGAATTTTGCTGGTCTTTTCTGCTCTCTAACGAATTTTACTTTAATTCGTGTTGAATGGATGCACATGGGTATGGAGAGTGGTTAATTACATACATCCAGAATTGTGTTTGATGCCCATAGTTAAGCACCTTCGTGAGGAGAAAGATTTGGGGCTGGAATAATGACGTAGTGGTACTCATTAGAAGAAATCTCAATACAGTAATTACACAGTATCCATTCTTGAGGATCATTTCTTTCTACTGGTGTAGTAAGGAGTTTTGAGCAGTGGTGGGCACCGTTAACCAAAAAGTTAACTTCGTTAACCGCTAATCCGTTAACCAAAAGTTAACTTCGTTAACCGTTAATCCGTTAATTCGTTAAACATGTAACGGAAGTTACCGATAAACCGTTAACGTTAACTTTTATTATAAAAAAAATGAAAAACACAATATATATATATAATTTAATTTTCCCTCTTCTTCTCGTTCTCCATTTTGTCCATGAGATGCATGTTGCCCTTCATGAAAATTAGCATATCAAAGTTTTCATCAGACAGGGATGATCTCTTGGCCCTCAGGATGTCCTTGCCCATAGAGAACAAACGCTCCACTGCAGCACTGGAGGGGATGGCTGTGTTGAACTTGATGAACAAGTCCACCAACACTCGCTCACCAAGAAGGCAGCATCTGTCAGCAAGTCCTTGGAGTTGGTCTCCAGCCAGGTCTTGACCAAGTTCTGGGCCTTGCCCTTGAGTGACCTGTGGCTTCTGCTGCTCTCTTTTGTCTGGATGACAGCACTGAAGAAGTCATCCTCCTCCTCCTCCTCGTTGTTGCTGCCCACTTCGTTGGACTGCTGCTTCATGGCCTCCTCGACTGTACCCTCCATGCTTTTCCTCACCATGGCGACCTTGGTGTTGTCATACTTGTCCAACCAGATGAGGCGAAACCTGGGATGGAAGGCAGCAGCCAGCTGGCATTCGTCATCCTCCAGGAGGGGCCCAAACCTTTTGTCGATGCCTATTAACAGTGGCGGCTTAATTGCGCACCTGCTCAGCACTGAAAATAATAGAAACTTTTAAACGTTTATTTATGATTTTTTTGGGTTAACGGACTTGAGTTAACGGAAGTTAAATGTAACGGAAGTTAATTAGTCCGATAATGATTTTCAAAGTTAACTTAAAAGTTAAATCGTTAACGAAAAAGTTAACTTCGTTAATTAACGATTAACGGATTAACGGTTTGTGCCCAGCTTTGGTTTTGAGATGCATTCTCTGCAAGAGAATTGTACCACATTTTACACCTCCAAGATCATCGCTGAACGGAAGGAACAAAAGAAGCTGTACCTTCTTCCCTGATGTCAACCTAGCGTTTGGAGACACCATGGTCATGGCTACCAGAACGGAGACCCCCCCCCCCCCTCACGCATCTATACTACATTTAAAGGAAACTTTTAACTCTGATAAATTCTGACCGTAATGCAAAAACTCCCTACTGCTACAGTATACCCAGACGTGTCTTTGCCTTTTACGAGACATGTTGAAACGCTATTCGTTAAGTAATTACTTTTTTAATTTATTTTGTCTAAATCACAATTACGTACGTTACTTTCGCATAATTACTTCTGTTGCAAAGGTGTTCAATTTACTCTGACAAGGTTGCGTACGTAATTAACGTTATTCGATACGTCATTGTAAAAATTTAAGAGAACAGTGATTTAAATTACGATATTTACATTAATAGCGAAAATAAATTCTTTATAACGATACAAACGTATTAAAATAAGTCGTATACAAATTAACGGTGTTATTAATGAATTACTGTACTGTTTTACTGAGAAAAATACCTTGAGGTCAGTGACCAAGATGATATCGATTATCCCTTCTATTATCCCTTATTTTATGACCTTACCTTGTTTTGCTATAAATTATATTCTCCAGTTTTTAATAAACAGAATTCAAAGAGTAGGCTTATACAAAATTTTGGCTAGTTTAGCTCTTCTGTTTAAGCGGATGTCCAGTTCGTGACAGTGACAGATGTGAAAGGTTAACAACTTGAAAATGATAATTGATACTACCAAATAACTATTGCTTTTGGGTTAATATTAACTAAAATATACTACGGGTTTCATTGAATTTTTAATTAGTCACTTATTTTCAACCATGGTTATTGTGGAAAGGAATTATTTACTTTTGTCAACCCTCTGGAGAAAATAAAAATACAAAAACCTTCGATTTTTCCATATTTTATTTTATACTAACAGTCCATAAATAATAAGGGATTTAGTGAGTCAATATATTTAGAAACGTGTTCCTTTCCCCTTTCCATTATGCAAAACTGACATACGTTCTGGCATTCCATTAATAAACTTTGCCATTTGTTCTTGAGAACAATTATCGCGGTGTCCATTTACTTTTGTCAACTTTCTGCAGAAACGTCGGAATTGAAAATTTTAGCTATAAACTGTGAAACTAAAAACAAATGCGGAAGACGTACATTTTGTGTCCCGTTGTAGAGGAAGTTCTCTCCTCGTTCCTCACAAAATGTTTTCATATAAAATTTCATCGTTACCGCAAATGAAGCCTTGCGTGTATGCAAGACGGGCACGAGGCAATACCGGTCACTCTTTTATATGGAAAAAACACTCACTTTACAGAGCCATGAAAATGACAGCCAATCTCTAGGAACACGTAATAATGCTTATAAAACTTTGCCTCAATTCGAACTAATGTCTAGGAGCCATATGTACAGTACAGTATACATATATATACATGATACACACAGACCGTGCATGGAACAAGGAACTCTTCTAGGATAATTAAATCCACTATAGTCCGAATAAGTAATGTAAATGACAAATACCATAGTTTTTCTTTTTCATGATGCTAGCCAGACGTGGGCAACGGGTCACTCGCAAAGAGGTCCCAAACATATAGCTTCCCTCACCAGCTATCTGCAAAGCAGATAGGATCCAGCTTTGGGACAGGATCTAGGGTTCAAAGCAGCCTAGCCCAGCTACATTTAAACTCTAGATCCTGTCCCAAAGCTGGATCCTATTTGCTTTGCAGATAGCTGGTGAGGGAAGCTATATTTTTGGGACCTCTTTGCGAGTGACCCGTTGCCCACGTCAGGCTAGCATCATGAAAAAGAAAAACTATGGTATTTGTCATTTACCATTTCCTTATTCGGACTATAGTGGATTTAATTATCTTAGAGTTCCTTGTTCCATGCACGGTCTGTGTGTGTATCATAGAATGGTTCCTGAGGTTTTTTGAGTTCATTCCTATATATATATAATATATATATATATATATATATATATTATATTATATATATATATATATAAGCCCCTCCCCACTAACCATGAACGTCTCTTTCGAGCGATCCATGGGGACGGGGACGGCTCGTTTTGACCTTCGGCCTCAGAGGGATGGCTCCATTCTGATAAGGTCGCGTTCCTCTGTCGAAACCTCCTCTCTGCTCGCTATCCCCAATGTCCTGGGCTGCGGGATCACGGTGTCCCCCCACCCCCGCCTCAATCAGTGCCAGGGCACAATCTACGCTGCTCGTCTTCTACCTATCCCGGTGGAAGACCTCCAGATTGACCTCGCCTCCCAGGGTGTTGTGAGGGTGTACCGCTTTCCCGACAGATCGCGATCCCCAACCGCCCCTTCTCCTCGCCTGCTCCTCACTTTCGACTCACTGGTGCCCCCCGTTTCGGTATTCTGGGGCTTTGATGAGAGACGAGCGTGCGAATTCTCAGTACGACCATACGTGCCAGATCCTACGCGCTGTTTTCAGTGCAATAGGTTTGGCCACGTGAGCAGCTCCTGCCGTCAGCCGGCCCCGTTGTGTGTCCGCTGCGGCGGCCCTCCCCACCCCTTGCCCTGTACTGCTCCGCCTTCCTGCACCAACTGTCATGGACCACACCCTGTTTCATCCCGCTCTTGCCCGTCCTTCCTCTTTGAGAGGGAGGTTCGGGCCCTCTGTTCATCAGAGTTTCTCAGCGCTCGGGAGGCGCGGGACCGGTTGCGTGGCTGCGAGGCCTGGCGTGGTGCCTCGTACGCCGAGGCTCTCCGTTCCCGGACCCCGTTCTCACCGGCGGTTCCCAACGCGCCTCCACCCACCGTGTCCGCTACTCCCAGTCCATCCTCTGCCGCCCAGCGGACTCCTACCGCGGCTCCCCGTAATACCAGCGCGTCCCCACGTGCTCCCTCCGCGAACGCCGATGCTTCGTCGGCAACCCCCCCTGCCCCTTCTACGCCCTCTCCACCGGCGCCTTCGGCCACCCCCATTCCGGATCGTGACCCGCCGTCACCCATGCGGGCCGCACGACGGAGGGGTAGGGGCCGCAAGCGCCGCGCCAGTGGTGACCCCGAAAGGTTCGAAGCCATAAGCCTCGCATCACCTTCCTCTCCCAAACACAAACGCCCCCTTCGCCCTACCGCCCCGGTGTCCTCACCGTCCCCACTGCGCAACCGTTATGCACGCTCCCCCCTGGGGTCCCCGACGGCCCTCGTGGTGGGGGCTGAGATACACCCCTCTCCGGCCGGTCGATGGACCCACTGGAGGGGGAACTCGCCCGCCTGGTCGGCGTGGGTGGGACGTGCACGCCCCCGCGCTTGACCCGCCCCATCTCTCTCCTCGACCTGCCAATGCCTCTGAGTGAGGTATTATTTTCCACTCCCCCTCGTAGTCCTGCCTCCCCCGCACCTCCGGTGAAGGGAGGGGCATTCTGGATACCTCTCACATCCCCTTCTCTGCATCGCTCTTCCCCGGACGTCCGGGAGACTCCTCTTCTGGAGGACTTGCCGGCGTCTGGTTCCACATCGCCCCCTCGTCGTGGTGACCCTCGCCTTCGCCCTCGTTCGGCGTCCCTCGTTGAACTCCGGGGCTTTCCGATTCCCTCTTTAATCTCGGGCCGCCCGATCGGCCCACCCACCCCATAACCATCCTTTACGCTGACTTTCCTACCCCTCCCCATACCTCGCTCCTGCAGTGGAACATCCGCGGGCTCCTGGTAGGCCTCGAGAGTCTCTCCTCTCTCCTGGCCTCCAGGTGTCCGGCGTGTTTCTGCCTTCAGGAGACGATTCTGGGATCCCGTTCCCTCCCTCGAGTGTCCGGTTACTGCGGGCTCCCTTCCCCGCCTCTCGATGGGGCGGGGAGGGGGGGCTCCGCGGTCTTCGTGCACCGCTCCGTCCCTTTCCGCCCCCTCCCGCTCCGTACAGTCCTGCAAGCTGTGGCCGTGCGCCTTTCTTTGGGGCGCCAGCTCACGGTCTGCTCTCTTTACCTCTCCCCTAACGTACGCCCTCCACCCGATTCTCTCCGTGACCTAATTCTTCAGCTTCCCCGCCCTTTCCTGATTCTCGGGGACTTCAACAGTCGGGACCCGGCCTGGGGGGACGTTTGCTCCACCTTTCTCTCCGGGACCCTTCTCTCCCTTATGGACGAGCTCGAGTTCACCTTTCTGAACGATGGCTCCCCAACCTGCCTTCACTCGGCCCACGACAATTTCACCTGTATCGACCTTTCCCTGGTTTCCCTCGAAATCGTGACGGAGTTCACCTGGGAGGTCCTGCCGGATTCTTCCGGCAGTGACCATTTCCCAGTGTGTCTTACCCCGACCCGTCTCCTCCCCCCCCACCTCTGTCCGCCCGCGCTGGCTGTTCGCCCGAGCAGACTGGGCCTCATACGCGAGGGGCACGGCGATCTCGTCATCAATTCCTGCCTTCCCCTCCGTCAGTGAGGCCCTCGCCTTCCTCGAGAATAAGATCCTCTCGGCTGCCGCCAGTTGCATACCCCGTACCTCTGGCTCCCCCAGGCCGCGAAGCGTCCCATGGTGGACCCCAGAGTGCTCCCATGCCGTTCAGGAGCGGCGCCGTGCCGGCCGCCGCTTCTACCGGACCCGCCAGCTGGAGCACAAGATAGTTTCAGCGCCTGAAGGCAGTGGCCCGTCGGGTCCTGAAACTGGCCCGGCGTACCTCCTGGCGGAGTTACGTGTCCGGGATCTCCTCCTCGACTGCCCCCTCGACTGTTTGGCGCAAGGTGCGTAGCTTTGAGGGGACCCGTGTCCCCCCTCGACCCCCGGTGCTTCGGGTCGGGGACGACGAGTTCGTCTCCGATCCGGAGGCCGTCGCGAACGCACTCGCGGCGCACTTCGCAGCCATCTCCAGTTCAGATTCCCCCCATTCCCGCCGCGACCCACCGGATTTTCCACATCATAGGGATGACCCCTATAATCACCTCTTCCGCATGACGGAGCTTCGGGAGGCCCTCCGCCCCCGACGCTCCTCCGCACCCGGCCCCGATAATATCCCCTATGACTTGTTACGGCACCTCCACCCCTCTGCTCTCAGCTTTGTACTGGACCTCTATAACCGGATTTGGTTGGAGGGTTCATTCCCGGACCGGTGGCGTGAGTCCATCGTCGTCCCCATCCCGAAGCCCGATAAAGACCCCTCACTCCCGTCGAACTATCGCCCCATTTCCCTGACATGCTGCGCCTGCAAGGTTATGGAGGCGATGGTCGCCTCGCGGCTGTCTTTTACTCTGGAGGCGAGTGACCAATACCCTGCTTCCCAGGCTGGTTTCCGGCGCTTCCGGTCTACCACCGACCCCCTCCTCCTCCTTAGCCACGACGTGCAGGAGGCTTTCTCCCGGCGTCACTTTGTACTCGCCGTCTTTTTCGACCTCCAGAAGGCCTACGATACTACTCGGCGGAGCGCGGTCTTTGACTGCTTACGCTCCTGGGTTTCGTAGGCTTTCTCCCCTCCTTTATTATAACTTCTTGTCCGCCCGTTCTTTCCGCGTCCGCATCGGTTCTACCCCTCTGACCGCTTTCCGTTGGAGGAGGGTGTCCCTCAGGGTAGTGTCCTTAGCGTCCTGTGTTTCTCACTAGTGATGAACACAGTCGCTACGGTCCTGCCTACTTCCGTTCGTAGCTCCCTCTATGCCGATGACCTGGCTATCTATTGCTCTGGCCGCCTCCCGTCTTTGGCTGAACGTCGACTCCAGCTAGCCATCAACGCGGTGGTTCGCTGGGCGTCCTCGGTTGGCTATGCTTTCTCACCCCTCTAAGTCTTCCAGTATGCTTTTCCGTCCTCGGCGCCTCCGTCTGTCGCATACCTTCGCCCTTACCCTTGCCGGCACTCCTCTTCCCCTCGTCCCATCCGTTCGATTCCTGGGTATGACTCTCGACGAATTTTTCGGTTGGGTTCCACACCTTAGGCAGTTGCGGCAATCATCTCGCCGCACCCTCTCCCTTTTGAGTCACCTGTCCCACATGACCTGGGGGGCGGACAGGCGTACTCTGCTGCGCCTGTACACCTCCCTGGTGCAATCCCGCATCGACTACGGCTGTGTGGTCTACAGCTCCGCCTCCTCTCCGGCACTCCGTATGCTGGATCCTCTTCTCCACCGTGGCCTTCGCCTGGCGTCGGGTGCCTTCCGCTCGTCCCCTGTCGCTAGTCTTCAGGTGGACAGCGGACACCCCCCCCTGCCCCTTCGCCGGGGCCTTCTCATGGCGAAGTGTTACCTTCGCATCTGCCGCCTCCCGAGGTCCCTACTCTTCTCCGCGATCTCCCAGGCGCTACCCCGGCCTGACACGTAGCATTTCGCTGCCTCCCTGGCCGAGATCTTTTCGTCCCTGGGGATCCCCCCACCCTCTATTCTGCCGTTCTCCTTCGACCTGTCGCCCCCCTGGCTGACCACCCCTATCTGCCGCTGCCAGGCGCTCCGTGGCCTGCGTAAGGAGTCTCCTCCTACCGTCCTCCGGTCTTCTTTTCTGGCCCATCTTCCCGTACACTCGGACGATGTTCCCGTCTACACCGACGGCTCGCGCTCTCCTGCAGGTGTCGCGGCCGCCGTCTTCTCTCCGTCGCTGTCACCTACCTCCCGGGGTATCCCCCTGCCGGTTCAGGCCTCCATCTTTTCCGCGGAGCTCTTTGCCCTT
The DNA here is from genome assembly GCA_023014485.1 of Bathynomus jamesi. Lineage (NCBI taxonomy): Eukaryota > Metazoa > Arthropoda > Malacostraca > Isopoda > Cirolanidae > Bathynomus > Bathynomus jamesi. Next base: position 255,408 of record JAJOZX010005600.1, read on the forward strand.
CTGGAAGCCCTCCGTCTGGTATCGGGTTTTTCGCGGTCTTCCTGTACCATCTTTTCGGACTCGCTGAGCGCCCTTCAAGCGCTCGAGCGCTATGATTCCCCGGACCCCCTCGTACGCCTTATTCAACAGGAGTACCATGTCCTGCACACCGTTCACCGGATCCGGGTCACCTTCTGCTGGGTTCCTGCCCATGTAGGTGTTTCCGGTAATGAGGCGGCTGACCGCACAGCCCGGTCCGCCGCCTCGATGCCTCCCCTCCCCCGCCCGCTCCCCTTCTCTGACTATGTGCAGGTCTTTCGGTCCCTCTACGACCGCATATGGCAGCAGTCCTGGGACGATGCCACCGGAAATAAACTCTGGTCCATCCGCCCCCGCCTGTCATATTGGGCGTCCTCTTTCCACCGCTCCCGACACAAAGAGGTCGTCCTTGCGCGGCTTCACATCGGCCATACGCGCCTCACGCACGGCTATCTTATATCCCGGCAGGAGGCTCCTCGTTGCGCCTCCTGCCAGTCGCCCCTCACCGTCTTTCACATCCTTGTGGAATGCCCCACCCTGTCGTCAGTACGTCGTCGCGCCTTCCCGTTCCTCTCTGATTTCCCCCTCCCCGATCGTTTACGTCTTATGCTCGCTGAGAGCCCTCTCTTCTCGCTTGACCGTCTTTTCCTCTTCCTCTCCCAATCTCGCCTCCTCTCTGAGCTTTAGGTGACTTCTCACCCGTCGTCCGCGGTCCTCCCACTTCTAGTGCCTTTCCCCCGTCTCCGTTTCTCTTTCTCATATTCTGCTTCGCCATGATATCCGCTAGCGTATAGCGGGAAATGGCGGTAAACGCCCCCAAAAAAAAAAAAAATAAAATAAAAAATATATATATATACGCAAAGGACAGCAATAGACTGGCTGGTTCCTTATATATACACACCTCGTAACTTCGTAGCAGTTTCGTTCGTTGGTCTCTCTTCACATGAAGGTCAAGCTGGTGGCTCCGCCTCTAGGCCTAGCTTGGTGGAGGAGCGAGTTGCTTTCCTCCACTCTCCATCGCACATAACCAGGTACATCCGGCTCATCTGGTACCGTTCTGAGCTAGGCATCTAGTCTTCCTTTGAAGATTTCAACTTTGACCCCTGTGACATTCCTGCGGTCCTTTGGAAGCTGGCTAGAAAGTCTTGGCCCACAGACAACCAAGCTATTTTCCTTCAGTGTTGAGGGTGTCCCTTGTCGGGCCTTTAGTTTGGGAACACAACACATTCTGCCTTTCCTATTTTCCAGTGTTTGGATGGTAATTGGGTTTAGTTTGAAGTTTGGCACCAGTTTATATATAATATATATTATATATATATATATATATATATATATGTATGTATGTATGTATGTATGTATGTATGTGTGGTGTTAACGGCAATAAGCGAAATCAGACATTAAGATAATGCCTAGGCGATAAGCTGAAATCTGAGAATGCATATAGCATTAGTTACAATGGTCACTTTCACTGTTTAGCTTACTTTGTTAGATTATATTTATTATAAATAGGCATTATACTTATGATTATATGCATTTTTAGCTTTCAGCTTATTGCCTAGGCATTAAGCTTAATGCCGGATTTCGCTTATTGCCGCTAACATGTATAAAATCTCCCTGTGGCCAGACTTAATGGTAGAAAGTTAATTTTCTGTTTTTTCTTTATAGAATGACTGGGTACTTTATGGATTTCGAGTATAGAAGCTATTATTAAAATATATATACATACTTAAGTACTTTCAAATTAAAAAATATTCGTTCATTATTTTAAAGCTTGATGTTTTTTTCTTTTGGGTGGTATACAGAGCATATTTACTACGCTTTAATTTTTATATTTATAACAAATAGTTCATGGTTGTAAGTCTACGAAACGCTTAATTTGAATATAAAATACATTCCGATAGTCTGTATGTTTCAGGCTAGATATGACACTCATTGACTATCTGCATAGCCTAGTGGTACCCAACATTTTCTAGTTCAAGGAACCGCAGTGCCATTTTTTGTTCTTTGTGCACCCCGGATGATTTTAGTCTTCCACTGTTTAACATCAAATTACTTCCCCCTCTACTTTCCCACGATGCCAGGTAACTTCAGTCTGAGCCAGTAAAGTTTCCTTATGGATATAATAAATTGCGAAATTTCCATATCTTCAGTAACCTTTTGAATTTTCAAATGAATTTATTTTCATGAAATTTCGCGATACCCTGTTTCACAAACATTCTTCTAGTTTATAATTGAAGTAAAGTCCTTCACATAACTAATACTAAATTATTAACTCTAAAATATAATTATATTATTATATATATACGATATGTAATTATATAATTATTATTATAATTATAAATATATTATATATAGTACAGGGTGGGCCGTAAGTTTCCATACATAGGAAAATTTTAATACGTGCGTCGGTATTTGGATCAGCAGTTTCCGGATGCTTGGATTGGTCGGCGTGGTCCTGTGGAGTGGCCTCCCAGATCCCCAGATCTCACCCCCCTTGATTTCTATTTTTGGGGGCACTTGAAGGCCATGGTGTATCAGGAAAAGATACGAGACATAAATCATCTAAAGGAACGTATCACCAACGCCATTACAAGCATAACGTCAACTGTGCTAATGCGTGTTCATCAACAGTGGGGAACACGTATTGAAATGTGTTTTCAAAACAATGGCAACCATGTAGAGCATATTATATAAATAAAAATGGTTGTCCATAAAAAATTTTTTATTTTTCCTATGTATGGAAACTTACGGCCCACCCTCTATATTATATATAATAATAGGAGATTGTAGACTCCTCCTCCTCCTCCTCCTCCTCCTCCGTGGAAGAACATCATTAGGCAAGAGACAGGGACTGTTGGAACTCCCGTTTCTCCTGTCACTGTTCTCCTTAGCTGATCTTTTCCCGTGTCTTACCTACCCTGTGAGCAGTCTAGCGCGCTCTCAAAAACACACTTCTTCCTCTATTCCTTATTACATATACATGCATCTTGCACACTACATAATCTTTTCAAACTTAAAAAAATGGCAACCACTTTAAGAGCCTCAAAATCTTTATATCGGCTCTATGCTTTTTCTTCTATCGGGGGTTGAGGCGTTTTTGCGGACATTTGCCCGTTTGCCTGGAAAAACTAAACTTGTACAAAGTGGTGGTATAATTTTGAATGCAGTTCCATTCCGTTAATTAGAATCACTGGTTGTTTATCATTGCATTTTATAACTGGGGTTGTCCTCTGCAACGAGGACACGAGTTCGGGAGCCGTATTCCTTTTGATATCTCTACGATAGTGGGCAGGCTGAACCTATATGCAGCAGTTTCAGTATCTGGAACTGAAGGCTGCTACTGAATTGTAACTCCACCCCTATACCACTAGGGATTGGGGTATAATGACTTTTTTTTTAAATTGCCAACAAGGTTTCTATGGTTATTTTCGCTGCTGAATACGAATCTGGCTGGTTCTTGGACCTAAAATGAAGTTTTGACCTGGTTCAGTGGATTTTTTTCAAAATGGCGGGCAAAAAAATAGTTTCCTCTTTATGGTGCTTAAGAAAACCGCTACCCCTCATATGTATTATGTCTTTTCATATGTTTTCAGGGTCGTTGAAGTTGAAAATGAACAAATCAGAGAGAAGGGATTCATATCAGTTCCATGATGTAATTCAAATGAAATCATCATATTTACAACACATTGTTCAATAAACTATCAGTATTACTAGTAACATTGTCCTCTGGTCGTAAGGCATTCTTAATAGAATTTCTCAGTTCATCTACACTAAATTTTTCCATTTTGAATTTCCCGTCTCTCACTTTAACACGTCTCATTTGACAAATATATGGTGTGATGGTGAGTCTCAAATAGGCAATTTCTTTGAGGAGCTGCTTTTCGTTCAGTTTGTACAGAGTATCCAGGTTGTTTGGAGTCACAGGGCCTCCATGTTTCTTGCAATTTTTCAAAACCGCCAATATTTTGCCAGCTTTTTTCTTTTTGAGCTCTTCTTTTTTCAGTAGAGACAATTTCTTTACAGCATGCACAGTAGCTAGAAAATCTTCTTCTAATTTCTTCACTTTGACTTTTTCTGAACCCCTGGCCCGTTTTCAGGATGCCTTCCTATCCTCAAGAGTTTTTGATTCGAACGAAGAAGTCCGTTAGTCACAATAACATTTTTTCTCGAGTGCGTTTGAATGGATGTTCTACCACCACTGGCCCTGATTCGGGTGTCAAGTTTTGAAAATTCTGATTCGCATCCTAAATTTGTCAGAGGGGCATACATCAAGTCTGGATTAGCGTCATCGTCTGATCTTGTTAAATAGTCCATACAAGACAGCTGATTATTATTTACAGTATCAATGACTTCCAAAGGAACTAGAGCTTCAAGTTTATCTTTACCAGATCTGGCTTGTTCCTTCCTTACAGCCATCAAGTCATTCAATTCAACCATCTTACCTTCAAAGAAACGTTTTACTCCAGACCAAGTTCTTTCACTTTTCTCGTCACCCTTGTCAATTCCAAGAAGCTCCATCATAGGGAAAATCATCACTTCACCCATCATTGCGTAAATTTGGGAACAACACATGAACCATTGACTCTGGATAAAAGTTGACACCGCGAGAACTAGCTTGTTACTGTTGACATCTACTACGGCATCAAAGAAAGCTTGGATGGAGTCTCGCCTCGCCAAATATTCTTTTGCTAACTCGGCGATTCTCCCAAACCGGTTTGTCACGAATCCTTTGAATCCATCACATTTGAGTCCAATATCCGCCATCCAACATTTATAGTCATTATATAGAGATACAGAATGGGAGGCGTGGCTGGGAGAGAGCAATTTAGCAATTGCAATAAGTCCCAAAGTATGAATGGAAGAACCAGGAGAACAGAAAACTTTTTCTCCTGCCGTAACTTGAAGTAGATTATGTACTCAGACTTTCTGTTCCGTGTTTTTAAACACTGTCTATAGCGTGATCTAATCCTAAAATGATATGGGCGCAGCACTTCAAGGTCTTGTTTGATTCGATTCCAAGATGCTGTAAAAGTACTCCACATTCACTAGCTCCATCAGACATCCAGAAGTCTATTTGAGATTTGAGTTCGTCAGTGGTAGAATTTGCTAGTATGGCTAGACAACTCAATTTGAATTCGTAATCTCTGGCTCCATCCTCTCCGGAATGGCTGACGTTTTCCAGATATCAAGTTGTCAGCAACTTTTTCATGCCAGATGGACCAGCGATGGTGATGTGGTCAGCCTTCACGTCGTACAGCCGGTGGCTGGCAGCCTTGGTCGTATCGTCGAGCCCTACACTCACAACGTTATCCTCTTTGTTGAGGATTTGTTGAGCGACATACTCTAGATTCAAGTGTGAAGCATCTTCCAAGTAGTGCATTATTGATCTGCGGCTCGAACATACATACGTCAAGTCTGAATACTGGTGACGGACTTGTAACACTTCGTCTTCACTTCCATCTCACCCTCACAATCTTTCTCATTATCATCTGCCTTCAGCTTCCAATCTTGATCAAAAACCATGTTAGCTACTCTTACTATCACTCTCGAAAGCTCTTCAGGAGAAGTTCTTGTCTCGGCAAGACACTGGACTATACACCGCGTCAAGTTTTCGTTCAGACTTTTTTTGCCAGTTCTGATTTTCACTGTCGGAAATGCAGCTGCTTGTTCTTTGCTCTTCTCATTGCTTAGATCTTTTTCTCATGAGCGAAGTTTACGATCAGTATAAGGAACTGTCATTGCCGTTGTTAGTTTTTCAAAACTCGGATCGTTTTCAGAATCGACTGAAGTTGCTAACATTTCAATAATTTCTGATCCCTCTAGCTCCCTTTGCTCTCTCAAGTTGCTTTCTGTTGCTTTTCGCTTTTTCTCCTCTGATCTTTCACGAGTTTCTTTCCTCTTTTTCTGTCTCACCCAATCTTTTGGTACTGCATTTGTACATATGGCCTTATACGTACCAAAGCAATTATCCCAATAAAGTCTTATCCTTATCAGTCATTTTGACCCCAAATTCTTCAAGTTCTGCTTCGTAATCCTCATCGTCAGTTCTAATGTTGTAGGCGTTCTTAGTGAGCTGATCATTAAAGCCGCTCGCTTTTTGGTACCATCTTTTCATGCATGGGATAGACATTTTTATCAATCTAATCTCGTCTTAGTTCATTTGCAACGATCTTGCTGGCATCATCTCGAGTCATTGACTTTTTCTGTCCTTTTACTCCTTTTTCGCAAAGTGCAAGCATCCTACCAATCACAACTGTCCCTGGTGGCAACTTTCCAGTCGGTTTAAATTCGTCCATTTCTGTGTAGATTTCCCCAAAAAGTTCTTTTCTGGCGGCACTGCGTGATTTCCTTTCACCAGCCATCATTACCAATCAGCAGTCACTAAGCATTAGGATCTGCAAATACAGTAAAAACCCATTAGTCAGCATATAACACCGAAATATAAGTAATACAAATTATAGTCATGCTAGATGTATCATATACAGGGTGGCCCAAAAAAAATGGCACCAATTTTGAGAAGTGATATCTCAATAACCATTGCAGCTAGGGACTTAAAAAAACAACCAAATGAAAGATAATTCTTTTCTCTTTAAATGCGTATTCTATGGCTTGATGGTTATAAGTCCATATAATGCCCAAAATTGGTTTCCAAAAAAAATATACAAAAAAAAGTTGCGCATTTATATTTATTCCTTGATCCTAATTTTAAATGAAATTTTTCTATTCCAGACCCCTCAAGATGGGATTGAGAGAATCTGATAAGAACATTATACAAGCACTACGTGAAGAAAAAGGATATTCATTAAACAGAATCCTTTACGAATTTCCAAATAGAAATTGGAAAAAAGAACTGTGGCACATTTTTTACAAAAACTTAAAGAAACCGGCAGCAGTCAACGGCGTCCGGGTAGTGGTCGACCAGAAAGTATTAGAACGCCAGAAAACATTGAAAATTAAATGAAATGGTTTTAAGTCAAGAGGAACAACCGGGAACAAGTAAAAGTGAACGTGAAGTTGCGAAAGAAACCGGGATTTCACGTTCATCAGTACAGCGAATAATTTCGAATTATTCGCTGTACTGATGAACGTGAAATCCCGGTTTCTTTCGCAACTTCACGTTCACTTTTACTTGTTCCCGGTTGTGCCTCTTGACTTAAAACCATTTCATTTACTTTTTCAATGTTTTCTGGCGTTCTAATACTTTTTGGTCGACCACTTCCCGGACGCCGTTGACTGCTGCCGGTTTCTTTAAGTTTTTGTAAAAAATGTGCCACAGTTCTTTTTTTCCAATTTCTATTTGTAAATTCGTAAAGGATTCTGTTTAATGAATATCCTTTTTCTTCACGTAGTGCTTGTATAATGTTCTTATCAGATTCTCTCAATCCCATCTTGAGGGGTCTGGAATAGAAAAATTTCATTTAAAATTAGGATCAAGGAATAAATATAAATGCGCAACTTTTTTTTGTATATTTCTTTTGGAAGCCAATTTTGGGCATTATATGGGCTTATAACCATCAAGCCATAGAATAAGTATTTAAAGAGAAAAGAATTATCTTTCATTTGGTTGTTTTCTTAAGTCCCTAGCTGCAATGGTTATTGAGGTATCACTTCTCAAAATTTGTGCCATTTTTTTTGGGCCACCCTGTATATTATTATTAAAGTAGATTATCTCAAATATTGTATTTGATATATTATTTACTATTATTATTAAAGTGTATATACAGGGTGGGCGGAAAGTAGCTCCCTATTTTGGATTGGTAAAAAAATACGTATATTATCCATTTATTTCAGAAGAAATAATATGAAAAGGTAGGCATACATGGTAGGTTTTCTCTAAAATTCAATGTGGGCTCCAACTCTTTCCACCAGCTTCTGGAGCCGCCCAGGAATGGCGTCCACTGACTTTAGCAGGAACTCCGGCGGGATGGAGGACATGACTTCCCGAATTCGGTCCTCCAGTTCTTCCAATGTCCTCGGTTTGGTGCGGTAGACTTCTTCCTTTACCCACCCCAAAGAAAGAAGTCGCACGGTCTGATATTTATGCAAGATGGCGCCCCTCCGCACTTCGCTCTTGTTGTCCGTGAGTGGCTGGATGCCCACTTCCCTGGGCGTTGGATGGGTCGTCGTGGTCCACATCAATGCCACAGGAGCCCCGACTTGACACCGTGCGACTTCTTTCTTTGGGGTGGGTAAAGGAAGAAGTCTACCGCACCAAACCGAGGACATTGGAAGAACTGGAGGACCGAATTCGGGAAGTCATGTCCTCCATCCCGCCGGAGTTCCTGCTAAAGTCAGTGGACGCCATTCCTGGGCGGCTCCAGAAGCTGGTGGAAAGAGTTGGAGCCCACATTGAATTTTAGAGAAAACCTACCATGTATGCCTACCTTTTCATATTATTTCTTCTGAAATAAATGGATAATATACGTATTTTTTTACCAATCCAAAATAGGGAGCTACTTTCCGCCCACCCTGTATACTATATTATTATTAAAGTGTATATATACTATATTATTATTAAAGAAATATATACAATTATTATTAAAATAAATTAGCACAACATTGATAGTACAAGAAACCACAAAAGAGAGAGCAGCCAAACACCAGAACAAGACAGAACACTGAAGTAAGCCTAAATAAAACATCAATATTACGACACACTAGATACTTAACAACAGTAAAGAATGAACATAACCATGATTAAAAATATAGCAAGCATTTATCAACTAATTTTTTTCTATCAGTTATAAAGGTTTGGAGGTTGGAGGCCTCATTCATCCTTTGTTCGATATGGATCGGGCATTTTTTCAAATTTTTCGTCATCTATATGCTTAACCACACCCCTAATGTCCCTTATTTGTTCATTTTCGAGTTCAGCGACCATGGAAACATATGAAAAGACACATTACATGTGAAGGGTAGTGTTTTTTTTTATCATTAAAACAAAAAATCGATTTTTTTTGGCCGCCATTTTGAAAAAAATCCACTGAACCAGGTCAAAAATTTATTTTAAGTGCAAGAACTAGCCGGATTCGTATTCAGCAGCCAATATGGCCATATAAACCACTTGTCCTAAGAAATGTTAGATTCCCCACCACCACCACCACCACTACCACTACAGATCTTTAGTTGAGAAGTTTTCTGGTTAATCAGATTTAGTTCGTAACTTAATAAACTCGTATTTGTCCCAAGATTTTTGTTAAAGACAGACTTTCACTGTATACTTTTTTCCATTTTTGTGTAAAGTGAATAGTTATTTATTATCTCGAGTGTTCCTGGCTGAGACGACCTTTCGCTGTTGCGACAAAACATCAATATTTCTGCTAAGTTTTGTATCGTCAGCAAATGATGTTACTGTACTGTTGGTTACTTCGTTGTCCATGTCTGTCAGCATTGGGGATAATACTATTCTTTGTGGTACTGAGCTACGTAATTCTAATCCTGATGATATTTCTTGAATTTTAACAACTCGCTGACGTTCTCTGAGGAGTTATCGATCCATTTTGCTACTTTGCCCGTATTCCCATATGTTTTATTTTTGGTGTAGCCCAATGTATCCCGACTTTCGTAATAGACTGTACGTATGTTTGTATATTATGGAAGTTATTTTTTCTTTTACCAATACTTTTTATTTTCATAACTGTAAGAAATATTTGATTTACAATAAATTGGTTAAACTTTTTTGTGGTTTCCGTTCACTAATGAAGGTCAAGCAATTTAAAAACCAGATGGCAGAAAATTGTCGAATTTTTCTAAAATTCTGAACGCGTTATTGGACTAAAAAATTAATTAAGGAATTCTCTCAAAGTTTTCATATGTGACGCATCCTATCAGGGCTGTACCAACTTGTGATGGCGCTCTGTGCAAGGCATTCCTTATGCGCCCCCCTCTACCCAATTAAATTCGGAACATACACAAATTGATTGATAGAAATACATAATTAAAATACATAATTAATGGATAATACATAATTATTTAAAAATCTAAATTTCATTCTACGTGGCAGCTCTTAAGCCTAACAATTTTACCCACTCTAACAGCGGCATTCACACCTCACACGCGGCTATCTGTCGCAGACAAAATAATATCCCAACATATACACAAGCTAACATTCTAGTTAATCACTACGCAAAGATAAGTTACCTAAACAGAGACAACAACCAGAAACACGCAGACAGACAAACAGCCAGACACAAGAAAACCTACAGACTCGATACGACCATTACACCCTTCAATTCAGACCAGACCACCATCATCATCAAAAACATTAAGAATTCGAAGGCTCTGGACCAGACAATATATCTAACATACACCTTAAACACTTGGGCCCACAGGGAATACTAGCTCTATCAAACATAAGCACATATTCATACCAACACTGTATTATTCCTAACATATGGAAACAAGGTAAAATTATTACACTACTCAAACCAAACAAAAATCCAACAGAACCAGTTTCCAGTTTCCTATAGACCCATTACTTTACTATACACACCTTCCAAAGTAACAGAGACTAATCTTACAAATCACCAACCCACACATACCACTATCGCCTACTCAACACGGATTCAGACCTCACCATTCAACCACGACATACTAACCTCAAGCAGCACATCATGGATGGCATCAACTCCAGACGACCAGCTCAACGTACACTATTAGCAACAATAGACATTAGTAAAGTATTTGATGCTATCCCACGCTTCCCTCTCATAAACAAAATACTCAACACAAACATGCACAATAACACCAAAAGGTGGCTGAGCAACTATCTTTCAGAAAGATACTCCTGTGTCACATTTAATGGCAAGTCGTCCAAAAACAACCTTTTTCCGAACGGGGTCCCTCAAGGCTCTGTTCTCTCACCAACACTGTTCAACTTATACATGCATGACATTCCAACACCCATAGATAACAAGCTTACCTTATCATATGCAGATGACATCCTCTAACATCCACCCACAACAACATCGACACCTCTACAAACATACATAAACAGTATACAAGACTGGCTCACACACAATAGACTCAAAGTAGCGCCTACAAAATGAACCATCACCTTGCTTACAAGCAATACAAAAGCACACCAGATAACTCCACAACTTACACTAAACAACACCAACATTCCACACACTCACAGGACCAAAATACTTGGGGTCACATACAACACATTATATTTCGCAAACCACATTCAGGATTTAAAAACAAATGTACGTCAAGACTTACGCTTAGGGTACTAACAGGCACAAACTTTGAACACCAGCAGGAAACATCATCACTCATATACAAACAATATATTCGCTCAGTTATGGACTATGCTAACCCATGCTGGGCACCCATTATCTCAAACACACACAACCACCTTACAGACAATACAAAACAACGCATTTCGTATCATTACAGGATGTACTCAAACAACACCAATAGAACACCTGCACACACAAACAAAAATACTGAAAGTTAGGGTACATTTAGACATGAGGGGAACACAATTCATGGCAGAAGCGAGAACTAACCCACAGAAAAACACAAACACACACACACACACACACTGACACGACTCGGTCCGAATGCGGTCCTACTGTGGGTGCGAAGCCGCCACCCATTGACAGGTCAGAAACCAGCCTGAGCAGATCAGATCGAGTTAATTTAGCATGATTCCGATGTGGACATCATCCCAACTTACGGACATATAAACACAGACAAAACAACTTCACAGACGACACCTGCCACCTGTGCCAGGACACACCACAAACAGTTGAGCACATTATGACAGACTGTACCGCTCTAGCACAACATAGAACACAACACATCATCATTAGTACGCTGAACCTCTGGTCCACTCCGGAGAGGGCGATCAGTTACCTGCATGCCGCTGGCTTGCTCGATCAGGGTGGGCTGATCGGCTAACCAACAATAATTTGACGCCTCCAACACGCCGGCGCCCTGGGCGGCCACCCCTGCCCCCATGCCTTGATACGGCCCTGTATCCTATCCTATCTTCCCAAAAAAGAAATTGCAATCGCCAAACAAAGTGAATTCTTAAGGAAATCTTGTCTGTTTGTTCAATAGTTACCCATTTCAAATGATTTGCTTCTGTTACCTTAATCTTTATGTTAATTAGATTTTAGTTACCTGTTAAGAATAACAACAAGCAAGCTGAGAGACTAAAAAAAAATTATAGTTTCACCCTTAATCAGTTCTATTTTAGTAATTTCCATGTGCATCATGCACATTTTTTAGATAGTGTAAATGCAAAACACACCATGTATATATTTCGTCACTTTATATGCAGAGTTCAAATACTCTATTAAAAAATTAAATTTGCTAAACATTTAAAATATAATTATTTATATGGACTATAGTCTGCCAATAAACCTTTTCATTTTCATTTCATACCTGTACAATTGTGCTTCCAACTGTTTATGGTTTATATATCTAATCTTCTATAGTTAATCTATTCATAAAACTTAAAACATTTTAAGTAATATATAGTTAATAATATACTGCTATATAAAACGTGTAACTTCACTTTTAATACGGTTCGCCCATCTTTACATACTTTAAAGGTTTTCTTTGATAGGTGCAGGTTGAAGAGACAAGCTTAAAAAAAAAATGTGTGTGTGTTTTTACAAAGTTATAAAAGAAAATTAAATAACTGAAGATTAAGACGAGTGGATTTTCCGAAGTGTAAGGAGTATGCTCCGATAGCTTCACTGACGTTCCGTGTAACGTGTGTGCTTTTGCGTTGAATAATATAGTTGTCCAAAGACTTGATCCAAATAACTCTTTGGAGCGAGGTGAAACATGTGTAGAAGATGCTTGTATTATGAGCATATGAAACACTTTATGTAAAATTACGAGTTAATTCACATTAGAAAAATCAACATAAAAAATCAAAATATGACAATTAGGAAAAGTAAGTAGTATGACCGCAAAAGGAGAGAGTGCAATGCAATTACAAATGTCGATCAATGTTGCAAAGGGTGTGCAACAAAGGGAGGAAGGGGGAATGTTGCAAGCGGTTATGCAACAAAGGGGTAGGGGTTACCCCCAAGCTGCATTGAAGGGGAACTACCCCAGCAAGCTGGGGAAGTCCACTTAACCTCTTTGGGGGAGAAGTTGGGACGGCCTCACACCACAAAGATGTATACGCTAACCTAAGAGAGGGGGAGAGAGAAGGAGAGAGGAGTGTTCGCCTGGCTCCTGCCAGACGCATATTGAGAGTTCATACGAGCGCTCGCTGTCTTACAAGGTCCTAATCAGCCAGTTGGCTTAATCCGCCAGTTGGTTTAGAAAGCTTCTTAGAAGACTTAAATGGTTTGTTCAGGTGTACATTATTAGGATTGAGTTGCCAGATTGTGCTATTTATTTAATTAATGCATATATTCTTGACAGTTGGCTTTCCGCTACTTGGCATTATCCGCCAGTTGGCTTAACCCGCCAGTTGATTTAGAAGACCCAGAAGGCAGGTGTATATATTAATTAACTTTACAGCTGCCAGATTGCGCTATTGAGATATTCTTAACAGTTGGCTTAGAAATCCGTCAGTCGGTTTAGAGGGCCTAACCAGCCATTTCGTATACATATAATTAAATAATAATATCGTTTATATATAAAACCAAAAGAATTAAATAAAACACCATTATATCACTGTTTATTTACACAAATTATTGGAATCAATTTCACGAAATATATAGAAAATAAATATACAATCCTATACAAACGATGTAAGATATATGATCAAATAAATAAAATAAAAAAATAATAATAGCATAAGAATTACGAAAGAGAGATATATATATATATATAATCTAAAAATTAATAATAAACCAATCCGGACCTACCCGAATTGTTCATTCCGTCGAAGATCAAGCTTTTCATCCTACCCTAGACCTACAGTTTAACGGGGAATCCGGACCTACCCGAATTGTTCATTCTGACGGTCAAACTTTTCACCTCACCCTAGACCTACGGTTTAAAGGGGAGTCCAGCACCCCCAGCATTTTAACCACTAAGTCACCCAGAGTACCCATTTTATCTACCAACCAATTGTGCGGAAGCTGGGTGTGCTACGCATCTAATAATAAAAGAAATACACAGGGCTCTTTACCTTCACATTATTCCAACAACATGCGGAAGGATGATCGTTTACTGCGCGCCAGTTGCAATCACCGACCCTTGAGCACGGACTCGATGCGGTTCTCGTTTTCGTACAATTTTTTTCATCCATCCTAATATTCATTCTTTTGATTTGAGAAATCTATATATTAAATTTCCCATATGAAAACAGATTTAATAATACGCAGTAGATATACTAAAAACGTATATTAAATTATTCTCATAGAATAACATTCGGCAATCCTTTCTATATACTTTTATAAAGAAAATCCCGCCAATTCAAAGTTAATTAACTGTTACTTTTTATAGAAAACAAAATAAAATAAATTTACATTAAATTGTTTTCGCATCCACGTTACTTTACTTGAGACGAGAAGGATCGGAGGCAAGTACACGCAAGGGTACATTGGAATCCGTTTGACCAATATAGCAGCGGGAGAATACCCATGGATGTTTCGCTCTGCTTCTCCTTAGTCATTCTTTGATTTGAGAATACTAAAAATCACAATAAACAATATAAATGTTCTACGAGATTAATATTTATTTTCTTCACCCTATTATCATCACTATTAACGGAAGATATGATCTGCCTTAAAAAATCTAAAAAATAAGGATCGGATCGGTTTTTTTAATTTTAATGTAAAAGGCTTCTGCAATTTTTAGTTTTTGTACGTTATGTGATGAGTATAAGATTTGAAAGTTTTGCGAAATATTTTTAAATTTAATATTTTATGATCTACTCTGTGATGTTCGTTAATTTTACTTGGACGATATTTATGTTGGTATGCTCTCTTTAATGTGGTTTGTGGTGTAACCAATGTAAGTCGCTCTCTCTCCACACGAAGGTCAAGCTGGTTGTCCCTGCCTCTAGGACTGGCTTGGTGGAGGAGTGAGCCGCTCTCTTGCGCTCTCAACCGCACATAGCCATATACACCCGGCTCATCTGACCTAATATGCAGTCTGTTTAATTTCTTCATTTCTACCATATCTCAAGAGATGAAATTTCTCGGTGTTAAATGCCCTATTGTTGTCTTCTGAATATTTGTTAGTGTCCCCCCCTCTGCTCGACCCCTCTTCACACTGAGGTCAAGCTGGTGGCACCGTCTCTAGGCCTGGCTTGTTGGAGGAGCGAGCTGCTCTCCTCCGTACGTAACCAGGTACACCGGTTCATCTGGTACCGTCCTGTGCCAGGCATCTAGTCTTCTCTTGAAGACTTCAACTTTGATTCCCTGTAACGTTTCTGAGGTCCTCAGGAGGCTGGTTAAAAGTCTTGACCCCCTGACAACAAAGCTATTTTCCTTCAGTGTTAAGGAGGTTCCCTTGTCAGGTCTTTAGTTTGGGAACACTACATATTCTGCCTTTCCTATTGTCCAACGTTGTTTGGGTCGTAATTGGGTTTAGTTTGAGGTTTGGTACCACTCGCCGATTTTTCTCTGCGTCTTTGATAATTTCACCCGTGATATTGTGTTTGGCCGCGCTGAGAGACTCTGACTGAGGCGCATTTTGGAGGTGGTATGGCGGGAGGGACCCGCGAATGTAAATACCGCCAAGTCACGGTTAACTCCATGTCACGATCACGGATAAGTGCACACTGGTAACAATTAGTAAGTCATGTTAATTCATTTGACGACAGTGAATCACGGATAACTGCATGAATAAAAATGTGTGTACATACCACGTTGCGTTTCTGTGCGTCGTTCACTCTTCACACGAGTGTCAAGCTGGTGGTCCCTGCCTCTAGGACTGGCTTGGTGGAGGAGCAAGTTGCTCTCTTGCGCTCTCCACCGCACCTAGCCAATATATTGTGTGTGTGTGTGTGTGTGTGTGTGTAATATATATATATATATATATATATATATATATATATATATATATATATATATATATATATATATCTACAGAAGCTAAGGCTAACAAAGACCCTAAAATCTACTCTAAGGTTAGCCCGAGGGAAAGAAAGAGGAGAGGGTTAAAAGAGGAGATAGATAGATGAATAGTAGATAGATAGTTAGATAGATAGTTAGATAGATAGTTAGATGGATAGGTTAAAAATATCCGCTTTTGACACTCAATTTTGAACCATAAACAAGAGAGTGAACAGGTGAAAATTAATGTATTCGTTTAACTATACGATGAAAAAGGACTCAGTAGATCTTATATATATCTCGAAGCATTTCATAATTCTTTATTGCTGGATAGAACCCAATCTTCCACGTTTTTAAATGCTTTTGTAACAATAAGCTGTATTAGACGGAATGTGAATAAAATGTGTTTACTTCGTGAAAATGAATGTCTGGTTGGGGTGGTAGATAAATGGATACCCTAGATATCCTGGTGGTTAAGATGGTGGGTGCTGATCGTAGGTTGAGAGATCGAGTCCGGAAGATGACATTGTAATTTCTGCCCCGTCCGTGCTGGTGCGTAATTCGGATTCAACGTTAAACTGTAGGTCTAAGGCAGAGTGACAAGCTTGATCTTCGTCAAAATGAACAATTCGGGGGATGCTAATCAAAGGTTACCAATAAAGTAGAACTTTTTTAATGCATGAAGGATGGGACAGGGGGTGATAATGTAATAAATTTTAGGAGATGTCGCTTGGTTTTTATATGAAGTTTAACACTGATAAATTTCAACTGTTACGGTACGGAAAAAGGGAGGATCTAAAATTCCATGGAATAGAAAAGAAGACCCCGGGTGTACTTGTGAGATGGAGAGTAAAAGAAGTCAACTCGCTACTTCACCAGGCCAACTCGAGAGAAGAGGGGATAAGCTTGACCTTCGTGAAATCACCGCAAGTAATAATAATACAAGTTAGGACAACTGTATGCATCATTTGGGTTGAGCTCTGCGTCTGACTGGTTGTCTGATGCAAACCCTTAAAGTTGATTTCAGAATTATCATTTTTAACTGATTTCAAATCACTAATGTGTGTGTGTCGGGTTATCGATGTTTATTTAAGTTGAAAACATGAATTGTTAAGAAGTTATTTTTTAGATTTTTAAGGCAGATCATATCTTCCGTTTATAGTGATGATAATAGGGTGAAAAAAATAAATATTAATCTCGGAGAATATTTATATTGTTTATTGTGATTTTTAGTATTCTCAAATCAAAGAATGACTAAGGAGAAGCAGAGCGAGACATCCATGGGTCAGAGCTGGGCACTTGCGGTTTTTTTTGCGGTACTGCGGTACTACCGTGTTGGCCGGTACCGCGGAAAGTACCGCGGGAAATTTGAATGCGGTAGCGGTACTGCTGTACTTTCAGCGATCCTTTGCGGTACTGCGTTATGCGGTACCGGTTTGGTAGTGCGGTAGTAGTACCGCAGTACCGCAGTACCGCAAAAAAACGCGCAAAAAAACGCAAGTGCCCAGCTCTGCCATGGGTATTCTCCCGCTGCTATATTGGTCAAACGGATTCCAATGTACCCTCGCGTGTACCTGCCTCCGATCCTTCTCGTCTCAAGTAAAGTAACGTGGATGCGAAGACAATTTAATGTAAATGTATTTTACTTTGTTTTCTATAAAAATTAACAGTTAATTAACTTTGAATTGGCGGGATTTTCTTTATAAAAGTGTATAGAAAGGATTGCTGAATGTTATCCTATGAGAATAATTTAATATACGTTTTTAGTATATCTACTGCGTATTATTAAATCTGTTTTCATATGGGAAATTTAATATATAGATTTCTCAAATCAAAAGAATGAATATTAAGATGGATGAAAAAAATTGTACGAAAACGAGAACCACATCAGGTCCGTGCTCGAGGCCCGGCGATTGCCACTGGCGCGCGGCAAACGATCATCCTTCCGCATGTTGTTGGAATAATGTGAAGTGTAAAGAGCCCTGTGTATTTCTTTTATTAGATGCGT
Organism: Bathynomus jamesi; assembly: GCA_023014485.1. NCBI lineage: Eukaryota > Metazoa > Arthropoda > Malacostraca > Isopoda > Cirolanidae > Bathynomus > Bathynomus jamesi. The sequence continues at coordinate 273,417 of JAJOZX010005600.1, forward strand.
AGCACACCCAGCTTCCGCACAATTGGTTGGTAGATAAAATGGGTACTCTGAGTGACCTAGTGGTTAAAATGCTGGGGTGATGGATTCCCCTTTAAACCGTAGGTCTAGGGTGAGGTGAAAAGTGACCTTCGTCAGAATGAACAATTCGGGTAGGTCCATATTTCCGTTAAACTGTAGGTCTAGGGTGGGATGAAAAGCTTGATCTTCGACGGAATGAACAATTCGGGTAGGTCCGTATTTGTTTATTTTTATTTTTTTATTTTATATATACATATTTTCCTCGTTCGTAATTCTTATGCTTTTTTTATCATATATATTCCATCGTTTGTATAGGATTGTATATTTATTTTCTATATATTTTGTGAAATTGATTCCAATAATTCGGCTAAATAAACAGAATGATGTAATGGTGTTTTATTTAATTCTTTTGTTTGTATATATAAACGATATTATTTAATTATATGTATACCAAATGGCTGGTTAGGCCTTCTAAACCGACTGACGGATTTTTAAGCCAACAGTCAAGAATATCTGAATAGCGCAATCTGGCAGCTGAAAAGTTAATATATATACACCTGCCTTCTAGGTCTTCTAAGTCAACTGGCGGGTTAAGCCAACTGTCGGATAATACCAACTGGCGGAAAGCCAACTGTCAAGAATATATGCTTTAATTAAATAAATAGCGTAATCTGGCAACTCAACCCTAATAATGTACACCTGAACAAGCCATTTACGCCTTCTAAGAAGCCTTCTAAACCAACTGGCGAATTAAGCCAACTGGCTGATTAGGACCTTTCAAGACAGTGGGCGCTCGTATGAACTCTCAATATGCGTCTGGCAGGAGCCAGGCGAACTCTCTTCTCTCCTCCTTTCTCTCCCTCTCTTAGGTTAGGTATACCTGTTTGGGGGGTAAGGCCGTCCCACCTTCTCCCCCCAAAGAGGTTAGGTGGATTCTCCCAGCTTGCTGGGGTAGTTCCCCCTCATTGCAGCTTGGCCGATAACCCTCCCCCCCTTTGCAACATTGATCGACATTTGCAATTGCATTGCACACACTACTTTTGCAGTCTTACTACTAAGGTATAAGAAAAATACAAAATGAGATAGTCGTAAAATATCGGCTTACTCTTTGAAGACCTCTGGAAGAATGGTTGGCTAGTTTGGCATGTGGTTGATGACTACAGTTTCGTCTTCATAATTATATGGTTAACTGACCAACGACAGCCAAATGGCCACGTCCACTAATCAAGAGAGTCTACAAGGGTCAGTGAGATCTTTCCACAGACACTCAATTACTTACACATACCAAGTGCCAAAAATTAGTGAATATTTTTTTTCTAGGAAGCTCCTAGAGATGTGTATATATAATATCTATATTTATTTATTTGGTTGGTTGTGGATTTTAATAAACATGGTTTTTAGGTTAGAGCTACAACCTATTTAGTAAAATTAAATTCGTTAGTTTAGTCACAATTAGTGCATGAAGTGTTAGGAGTAAAAGTTAAGGCCAAAAATAGCTAATACATAATACTGTACACTGCCTAGGCCCTAACCCCAGTGGCGTATTAAGGGGGGGACCAGGGGGTGCCAGGGCCCAGCTGTTTTAGGGGCCGATGTTTATAATGATATCAATGATAAATTTGGAATGTTCAACAATATCTCTCAACTAACTTCAGAGGAAACATCAAAAGCAAAATAAAATCTGGCTAGTCCATTACCCAAATGATTTTGAGGACAGTTTCCCATTTGAGTTTCAGCATTTTGTACTGTTTGTCAAACAAAACGCTTTAGCTGACACTCGTCCATTAGGAGTACTACAGGAAATTCACAAATTGAGGGCTGTTTTCCCAAATGCTTTTATTGCTTATCGCCTTTATTTGTGTTTGATGATGTCAAATGCAACTGCGGAGTGTTCTTTTTCTCATTTGAGCATGTTTAAAAATGTTAAACGTCAAATGCTAACCTAAAAGAAATTGCAAAGTCTGTCATTGTTATGCACAGAAAAAAATATTTTGCAGAATTTAAATACCGAGCTTGTGATTAGAAAATTTAGTGACATGAAGCAGTTCAAAAAACTTTTGTATACTGGTGGTGGATGATTTTCTGACCAACTTTGGTAGATTAGTAGTGGACTTGTAGTTGTGTAATTGGTTTGGTGTAATTGTAGCAGTTTGGTATTTGTGTAAAACTTGCATTATTTGATTTAGAAATAAATGGTTTTATTAATTTACATGACTCGAAGATTTGTCTTGTTGAGGGACCCGAAGAATATTTTGGCCCCAGGGCCCAAAAAATCCTTAATACGGCACTGCATAACCCTTCAGGTTTCTAGACTTAATAGAGAAGCTGACGGAAAAACTCGAGGGAATAATAAAAATATTAGAAAATGATCTTGTAGATAGGATCTACGAAAATATTTTTACAATCGTAGTAGTAGATTCATTGAGCGGTAAATAGTACTCGTAGTTCCTTGTATAGATACTTTTATGAATGAGAAAGATTGTAAATTATGCATATTTTAGCTAAAACTTGAGTAATGTAGGCTACTTCAGTAGTTTTGTAAATAGTTTAATGATAATTAGCGGACTTGAAAATATTATGCAAACTTTTATCATAAAATAGTTTTACTGTTATATGACGTGGATAACCTCGATAGGCCCGAGAATTTTTGTTGACCAAATGTAATGTAACATACTTGAAGCTACCACATTCCTTGGAGGCGATTTTTAAAGTGAAATTTCGTACGAGTAGTATATCCAAATATGCAGGATTGTATAGCTCGATGTGTCACACCTTGAAACTCGTGCCATAGGTTGCTGACACCCTTTTTCTACTAGGTAAAAAGTAACAAACTTTTGGCTTGACATAGAGGAAAAGTCATGGTTATAATATCTCGAAAAGTACTTGCGAAGTAGATGTTTTTTTTTACCTCCTTCGCAACGCCAAAGTTATATGACGGAGGGGATCTACAGCTTTACGTGCGTCTTTACAGCAACTGAACCCAGAGGAGGGTCACCCATCCAACTACAGAACAGACCCACTGTCTCTTAACTTCGCTGAAGTAACGGGAAACGGTATTACGACGTAGTCGCAATCTAGCTTTACAGTGACTACAGTGAATTAGTCCATAGTACATATTTTGTCAGCAAAAAACAATTGGTAGAGAGGTAGATTTTAGTTATGACGTTCACAGCATACACAATTTGCAGTATTCTCTTAAAAACTCTCTACCGAACTGCTAGTATATAGTGTTTTTTAGCAGTTGCTTTAAAGTAAGGTGTGTGGGTATATATATATATAAAAGGAGAGAAAGAGATAGATATAATAGTTACAAGGAGTTACAAGGAAAGGTACCTCAAAAGGCCTTGCGGCAAATACCGAGGAGGTACCAATGGCAACAGTGCCAGAGAAAATTTCATACACCCTCAAATAGTGTGCAAGATTTGGTCTAACCTTTTCTTGAAATGATCCACAGAGGAACTGTTCACAACTTCTGAAGGTAACCTGTTCCACGTGTCACAGATCTTATAGGTAAAGTAATTCCCACACACACTAGTCCTAAACCGTTTCAAATCCAACTTCCAACCATTGTTGTGGCAGCTGGGTTATCATTTAAACTAAACATACTTCTAAAATCGACATTGTTGAATCCGCGTAAAACTTGAAAACCTCGATGAGTTGACAACGCAGCCTCCGAGTTTCCAGCGGAAACAAATTCAAGGCGCGTAACCGTCGATTGTAGCCCATATGCCTAACGGAAGGGATTAACTTTGTGGCCCTCGCCTGCACTCGCTCCAGCCTCTCAATATCTTCCCTGAGGGTGGGCGACCAGAACTGCACTGCATACTCCAAGTGCGGCCGAACCAGGGAATTGTACAGAGAGAGCACAATCTCCTTGTTCCGGAACTGAAATTGCCTCCTGATATAACCCAACAGTTTCTGGGCTTTCTTTTCCACCTCTACGCACTGTTTGGTAAACTTAAGGTCGCTGCTAATTAGCTCACCCAAGTCCTTTTCTAAATCAGTCGCCTCGATATTACTCCCCAACATCGAGTAGTCCGACTTGGGATTGGCGTAGCCAATGTGCATCACTTTGCATTTACCCAAGTTAAACGACATTTGCCATTTTTTGGACCACTCTCCTATCCTACCAAGGTCTGCACGCAGTTCATCGATCGCTTCGGGCGTCCCAACATTGGCTCCAAGCTTGGTGTCATCAGCGAATTTGGCGATCCGATTGACGATGCCACCGTCGATATCATTTATGTAAATGATAAATAACAGTGGCCCCAAAACGGAACCCTGAGGAACCCCACTAGTGACCGAGGCCCAACCCGAACTAACCCCTTTAATTACCACCCTCTGCCGCCTATTCTTCAGCCAGTTTTCAATCCACCTACCTATTTCCCCACCGATACCCAGCGAGAGAGATATGAGAGAAGGGGAGAGAGTTACAAAGAGTTACTAGGACAAGAGGAAGCCTCAAAGACCTTCCGGTCCCCTCTGGGAGGTTCCTGTTATTAAACAAGTTTATTTTTCTTTCAACTATCCTAGCAGTAGTAGAAAACTGGATAGAAAAGTAGAAGGCTCTCTCCCCACCCTCCGCTCCCTCCCTGCCAGAGGCAGGTACGGAAAAGGGTTGAAGAAAATACCTTGACCCTGGAAAAGTAGCCAAGGAAATTTTACAGGAAAGTGGAGAATATATATAAATAGCTCTATATTTAGCATGCTCACATAGACACCGTACAAGCGAACTCCTGCAGAGTTTTTTGTTTTAATCTTAAACTATGAGAGTATTCAGTACTTTGTCTAGCCTATTTTTAAACACATTTACACTTTGACTGGAAACAACCTCTGAGGGAAGTTGGTTCCAGATATTAACTATTTTATAGGAAAAGAAATTTCCGCAGACAGAGGTCCTAAATGTCTTTAGTTCCAGTTTAAACCCATTATTTCTTGTCGGATTGGCATTAAGTGAGAATAAGTTTCTGTAATCTACCCTGTCTATTCCTTTGAGCATCTTGAAGACTTGAATAAGCTGACCCCGCAACCTCCTCGTCTCTAAGCTAAACAGATTTAGGCGCTCCAATCTCCGTTGGTAGCTTTGCATTCTCATTGAAGGGATCAATTTTGTAGCCCTTGCTTGTACTCTTTCTAACCTTTCTATGTCCTTCCTGAGGGATGGAGACCAAAACTGCGCACAGTATTCCAGTTGAGGTCTGACTAGAGAATTATAAAGAGACATTACAGTCTCCTTGTTCCGAAACTGGAACTGTCTTTTAATATAACCTAATAATTTTAAGGCCCTCTTTTCGACTTCTGCACAGTGCTTCGACGGTTTCAGATCGTTGCTGATATAGACTCCTAAGTCTTTCTCTAGATCGGTCTCAGTCAAGTTCCTTCCCAAGAGAGAGTAATCGGTCTTCGGGTTTTTATAACCTATGTGCATTACCTTACATTTGTCCAAGTTGAATGGCATCTGCCAAGTAGCAGACCATTCGCCCAACCTGTCAAGATCGTTCTGAAGCGTTCTTACGCCCTCCTCAGTACCTACACTACTTCCTAATTTCGTATCGTCTGCAAATTTGGAGATTGCACTTAGAAGCCCGACGTCTATATCGTTAATATAGATGATAAAAAGTAAAGGACCCAGAACGGAACCCTGTGGGACACCACTGGTGACGGGCGCCCACTCCGAAGCCACTCCATTTATTACCACTCTCTGCTTTCTATCTTTTAACCAATCCTCAATCCAGTTGGAAACGAGCCCGGTGATTCCTAGTCCTTTGACTTTAGCTATCAATCTAGCGTGAGGGACTTTGTCAAAGGCTTTTTGAAAGTCGAGATACACTATATCTATTGCCCTACTTGCATCGTACAGTGTATGCATATTATGGAAAAACTCTAACAGGTTTGTCAGACAGGATCTATGTCGCCTAAATCCATGTTGAGAATAAAAAATTAGATTGTTAGATTCAAGGTGATACACAATACGTTTTGTAATGATGGATTCCAACAGTTTGCCGACAACTGATGTTAAACTGATCGGGCGATAATTACAAGGATTTTCCCTATCACCCTTTTTAAAGATTGGTGTTACATTTGCTAACTTCCAGTCGGTTGGAACTTTCCCTAACTCGATTGATTGTTTGAATATGGTTACTAAGTCGTCAACAACATTGTGGCTAACCTCTTTTAATACCCTTGGAAGAAATAAGTCGGGGCCAGGTGATTTGTATTTGTTCATCTTATCAATTAATTGCTGTACCTCATTTCTCGTAAAACTTATGGTCTCTACGGGATGGTCACCGTCATATGTAATCCGAGGACTTGGCACTTCTATTGTGTCTTCCTCCGTGAAGACTGTAACGAAGAACTCGTTTAACGTATTAGCTATATCTTTATCACCGAATTTCAGTACGCCATTTCTATCTTTTAAGGGGCCTACAGAATTTTTAATTGGCTTTCTGCTATTAACATGGGCAAAAAATTCTTTAGGGTTAACTTTACAGAGTGAGGCAACTCTAGCTTCTTCATCACGTTTGGCTGATCTAATTAAGGACTTAACCCTCCTACGTAGGTTTATATAGTTTTCTGAATTAGTGTGGTTGAAATGCGACTTAAGTAGTTTGTAGGCTCTATTTCTTCCCGTAATAGCCCTCCTAATTTCGTTGTTAAACCATTTCGGTGACTTTGTTGACAAGGAAACCATTTTAGTGGGTATAAAAGTGTTCTGTAATATTCTAAATTGATCCCTATATGAGCTCCAGGTGACATTGACATCCTCACTTATTAGAACTTCAAGTGTGTCTAAACTACTTCGGAAGCTTTCAAAATTTGCTCTCGAGAAATCCAGTCTTTCACGAGTCTTTTCGCGTGTATTAACTGGAACCCTGAGGTCAAACCTAATCAAATTATGATCGCTGTTACTTAAATTTTCACCAATAGTCAGGTTAGAGACTAGGTCATCTTCGTTCGTGAATATGAGGTCTAGTTTATTATTACCCCTAGTAGGCCCGTCAACCCATTGACTTAATAAGTTATCATCGGCAAATTCCAACAGTCTTGAGCCCTCAGCATCAGCTGTTTTGTTTTCCCAATTTACATTACCACAATTAAAATCACCAAAAATCACACTGATCTTATTATTCACTATTCTGCTTAATTTGTTATACAAGTTTATATCCTTATCAACGGGGTAGTGAGGTGGTCTATATACTAGAAGTAGCTGCACTACTTTATTATTTAGGTTTAGATCAATTCCCAACATTTCATGAGCAGATACGATATTACTGTTTACCGGGTGCAGGGAGTCCCGAGCATACAAAAGTACACCGCCGCCTTCCCTTCCGTTCCTATCTTTGTGAAACATTTTGTAACCTACCATTTCAAATTCTCCTACAAAATCCCTTGATTCAGAATGAATCCAGGATTCCGTTATTCCGATGATATCAAAGTTCTCAGTTTTGACAAGCGCTATAAATTCCATTAGTTTGTTTCTAATTGACCTAGCATTGAAGAGCACAGTTTTGAGTGATTTTAAGTTGTGGTTTTTCCTAACTGGCCTGAGTCGTTTCCCGACGCAGTTGAACTAACTACTGGGGGAGGGGGACTAACTGCTGGGGGAGGGGACTAACTGCTGGGGGAGGGGGACTAACTGCTGGGGGAGGGACACTGCTGGGGGAGGGGGGGAGAGGTTTAACTGTTTGGGGAGCAGGATCATTTGCTGGTTTGGGGGGTCCTATTTTAAAAAGATTATACAAATTAATGTTCAGTAAATCCCCTTCTGGTTAAAATGTATCCCGTCCGAACCAAAGTATTCCCCATTTCCGTAGAATGTAGGCCAAAAATCGACAAACTTTAGGCCTTTTTCATCACACATGCGTTTAACTCTTTTATTTATGCTAATGGCTTTACTTAGAGTATAGTCACTAGCACGCATTCGAGGGAGAATTCCTACGACCATACCCATGTCTGTCCTATCCCTAACCTTGTCAGTTAGGTTCTTGAATTCTTTTATAATGGACTCTGTCTGCCCTCCTGTCCCTCCCAGAAAAACGTCATTGCCACCAACATGGACAATGATAGGGCAACTCTTTTCTTGATATTAATTTTGCCTAATTCCCTATTAATTATCTGGCTTGTGGCACCCGGAAAACATCGGAGTTTTCTCTTGGTCACGCGTCTTGCTCCGAAAAAGTCCCCTTGATTCCTTACCATAGAATCCCCAATTAAAAAGGATTCATCCTCCTCATCAGCAAGTAAGTGAAACTTATTTTTGATGGTAATGGGTTCCAAATCCTTATGTTTTGGTTTTGGTTTGGAGGGTCTTTTATTTTTGACCAATTTGAATTCTTGTTCCTCCGTTCTATTTTCCGGAATAGTCACCGTGTTTTCCAAGCGTGCCACGCTTTGTTCTAGATGCTTAATCTTACAGTTTAAATCTGCTGGTGTGTTTTTAGTTTGATCTTGTCCACTGGGTTGGATTTCCAGTGCTACGACCTGAGCTTCAAGCTTTTTTACTAATTCCTTTAGCTCTTTAACTTCCTTTTCATGGTTTTCTCTAAGTTTACAAAACAAACATATACTAAGAGATGTGATATCGCTGATACTACCTTCGGGGAAGTCGACGCACCAATGATTAACTTCACATTTAAAGCATTCCGCTTTCAATTTAGCTGGCCCTGTCATATTTTCTCTTTTTTTTTACGATACGTTAATTTAAATATCACAATATGTTACTTTAAATGAGTGCGGCGGTAAACGTGTTACAGACCGGAAACTGAGTTGAATACAGAATTGAATGGAACCTGTGGGTTGCCGTTAGTAACAATGCATTCTGATATTAATTTAAATAATTTACAATGCTATTTTAAATGCTATTTTAATTAGTATATTGGTTAGTGAGGGAGGAATGCTGAATGCAGAAATACGGAAATAAATAAGTACACAGAGAGAGAGATATGAGAGGAGAGAGAGAGAGAGATATGAGAGAGAGAGAGAGAGGAGAGTTACAAGGAAAAGAAGTACCTCAAAAGGCCTTGCGGCCCATACCGAGGAGGTACCAATGGCAACAGTGCCAGGGAAAATTTTCTACACCCTCAAATAGTGTGCAAGATTTGGTCTAACCTTTTCTTGAAATGATCCACAGAGGAACTGTTCACAACTTCTGGAGGTAACCTGTTCCACGTGTCACAGATCTTATACGTAAAGTAATTCCCACACACACTAGTCCTAAACCGCTTCAAATCCAACTTCCAACCATTGTTGCGAGTTGGGTTATCATTTAAACTAAACATGCTTCTAAAATCGACATCGTTGAACCCGCGTAAGAACTTGAAAACCTCGATCAGTTGACCGCGCAGCCTCCGAGTTTCCAGCGAAAACAAGTTCAGGGCGCGTAAGCGTCGATTGTAGCCCATATGCCTAACGGAAGGATTAACTTTGTGGCCCTCGCCTGCACTCGCTCCAGCCTCTCAATATCTTTCCTGAGGGTGGGCGACCAAAACTGCACAGCATATTCCAGGTGCGGCCGAACCGGGGAATTGTACAGAGAGAGCACAGTCTCCTTGTTCCGAAACTGAAATTGCCTCCTGATATAACCTAACAACTTCTGGGCTTTCTTTTCAACCTCTACGCACTATTTGGTAAATTTAAGATCGCTGCTAACTAGCACACCCAAGTCCTTTTCTAAATCAGTCGCCTCGATATTACTCCCCAACATTGAGTAGTCCGACTTGGGATTGGCATAGCTAATGTGCATCACTTTGCATTTACCCAAGTTAAACGACATTTGCCATTTTCCGGACCACTCTCCTATCCTACCTAGGTCGCACGCAATTCCTCGATCGCTTCGGCGTCCCAACATTGGCCCAAAGCTTGGTATCATCAGTGAATTTGGCGATCCTACTGACGATGCCACCGTCGATATCATTTATGCAAATGATAAACTGTGGCCCCAAAACGGAGCCCTCAGGAACCCCACTAGTGACCGAGGCCCAACCCGAACTAACCCCTTTAATTACAACCCTCTGCCGCCTATTCTTCAGCCAGTTTTCAATCCACCTACCTATTTCCCCACCGATACCCAGCGCGCGCACTTTTGCCATTAGCCGGCAGTGAGGTACCTTATCAAAGGCTTTCTGAAAGTCGAGATAAAGTATATCAATCGCCCTACTCTTATCATACTCACTCAACATGTGGAGAAACTCGAGCAAGTTGGTGAGACACGACCTATGCCATCTAAACCCATGTTGGGAGTCCCCAAGCAGCTTGTAGGAATCCAAATGGTCAACGATCCTCTCCGCTATTATCGCCTCTAATAATTTACCTACAACTGAAGTGAGACTAATGGGACGATAGTTCCCTGGACTTTCGTGATCCCCTTTCTTAAAGATAGGGGTCACGTTGGCTTCCCTCCAGTCACCAGGCACCTGGCCCGTCTCCAATGATTTGTTGAAGACTGTAGCCAGGTGGGGAGCCACCTGGTCGCGCACCTCTCGCAACACACTGGGGAGAAACTGGTCTGGCCCAGGAGCTTTAAATGCGCTCAGTTTGTCTATTCTATCGGCAACGACTGTCGCGGTACATCGAACACTATCCAGGCCAGCACCTTCGTGCCTGACGCCTGGCTCGGGGATGACGCGGGTGTCCTCCCTGGTGAACACTCCCGCAAAGTACTCATTAAGCACATTAGCGATGTCCGCGTCGGAGGTCCGCAGAACGCCGCTTCGGTCCTTTATCATGCTTCTAATGGACATCCTACTATTAACATAACTGAAGAACTCCTTAGGGTTCCCTTTGCAGAGGCTTGCCACCCTAGTTCTTCGTTACGTTTCGCTAGCCTAACCTTCGCCTTCACTTCCCTACACAGGCGGACATACGCTTTAGCGTTCTCATGGGAACGATTGGCCTTCGCCCTCCGATACGCTACTTTCCTATTTCGGATAGCCGAAGCGATGTCACAATTGAACTACTTAGGCTGCGTTGAAGCAGGGGTGACCGGTTTTGAGGGTATGGCAGCAGACTGCAGCACCATAAACTCGTCCCGGAATGCACTCCACACTCCCTCAACATCGCCGCCGACCTCTAACCCCATCTCGCCTACGCTATCCCTGAGGCTAACAAAGTCCGCCCGCCGGAGATCGAGCTTACTGCCTCTCGAGTTACTACGCTTCACCCGAGGGACGCACACACGGAACCTAATCAGACCGTGATCACTCCCACCCAACGATTCGTCAACGGTGAGGCCAGTGACGAGGTTGTCTTCGGTCGTGAATACTAAGTCTAGAACGCTTTCGCCTCGTGTAGGCTCATTGACCCACTGAGTGAGGAAGTTCTCATCAGAGAGATATTTATATGAGAGAGAGAGGGAGAGAGATGAGATATAACGCGTCGTCGGACTGATGTGGATTTTCCTCAACGCTTTCACGAACCATCTCAACCGAGTTGGACTTCGGCTTGTCCGAGGACGCCAAGTCCGTGGTTCGTCTCCCTGACTCTGCAGCCAGGAATTAAACATTTCAAGAAGTTCCTTACATCGAATTTTAAGAGAGGGTATCAATCTTTATCCATACAAAACTCAAATTGCTTAAGAAATTAAACTACAAGATCATCAGAGTCGGATAACGTACGCTAATGCGATTTTAGATTTACGCAATGAAAATGAAGATTTTCACCAGATATTAAATTTGTTATTAAAATCGCAATAAATATATTTTCAAGTGTTACAAACCTTTTTTTATTTGATCCCCAAACAAAAAAGTTATAGCTAAATAAAACCCCTCGTAAGACTTCTTTCTGGAACACCCTTTATATAAGAGATGAGATATATATGAGATATACCGGGTGGCCCATAATTCAGGAACCATAGGAATAATTGTATTTTTTTCTAATAATTCTTGTGCTTTCTAATAATGGCTTTTTTTCTTTATTTTCTTTTGGATGAATTACCTGGATGACCTTCAGATAAACAAACGACGTGGCATGTTTTTTCAGCAAGACGGTGCACTTCCTCGTTTTGCCTTGCAAGTTCGCAAATACCTTGATAAAATGTTCCCCAACAGATGGATTGACCGAAGAGGTTCTATCGAATGGCCACCACCAAGGTCACCAGATATCACTCCACTCGATTTTTTTCATCAAAAAGAAAATTTAAGAAAAAAAAACATTATTAGAAAGTACAAGATTTAATAGAAAAAAAATACAATTATTCTTATGGTTCCTGAATTATGAGCCACCCGGTATATAAGAGATGAGACTTGAGAGATGAGACTTGAGAGATGAGACTTGAGAGATGAGACTTGAGAGATGAGACTTGAGAGATGAGACTTGAGAGATGAGACTTGAGAGAGAGGACGTTAGGCAAAATTAAACAGTCATGTTACATTAGACGAGTTTTTCCTCGGTCATTCTACATTTCCCGTTCTTTTTTAATAAAAATTGTAACACTTTTGATTACAAAGTTTGGATTCTGTAAAAATTTAAGTTTCTCGAAACAATCCGCTAATGTCAACTCACTCATTCCCATCATTTTCCAAATGAAGTTAAGTTAAAATGGGTCGTTATATCGTCTTACAACTTCTACTCTTTAACCTACTCGTCTTTGGCTATTGTCTATAGCAGGGGTGGGGAACCTACGGCCTTTTGGGGTACTAGTTGCGGCCTTCTGCCTGTTTGACATTCAGAATTCATACCGTACGATAATGGACAGCAACTGATACCCCTTTAGGGCTTTAGGCTATTTCATTAGATCATGGTTTCAGCTTCACTGCTTCTTACACATACAAGCCTTCTTTATGGCTTGAACAATAGGAAATATGGCAACGCTGCCAGTTGAAACTGGCAGCGTTGCCTTACGGCTTACGCCTTTACCTATCAACGATGAACTCGACTGGCTGACTGGATGACAGTTACTGACGATTCTCCGATAGTGACACGCACGCTTGTTTCCTTTAAAACTGTAAATCTTTGATCAATTCGTGTACCATTTTTATTTATAAATCTTCTGGTACCCCAATCATGTCAAAAACTGTGAAAAGAAAATTAAAGGAAGAGAACAGAGTATTCCATGAAGAATTGGAATTGCAGTATTTCATAGTTGCTGAAAAAGATAAAATGATGTGTTTGCTCTGCAACGCCATGATTGCAACAGTGAAGAAACACAATGCATATCAGCATTATGCAACTCATAAGAACCACAAGTATGCTATATTGGAAGGAGAACCCCGAAAGTCTGCACTTACGAAGATGAAACTTCAAAAGCAGCAACAACAGCAAGTATTTAAAACGATGTCAGGCCTAGGGACTGAAATCACTGAAGCAACTTATAAAGTAGCATATATACTTGGAAAAAGAGGTAAGCCATATAGTGATGTGGAAATCATAAAAGAATGCATTGTTGAAGTTGTAGCCTCTTTAGATTCAGACAAAGTTAACAAATACAAACAACTACCTCTTTCAAGAAGGACCATAACTGATCGGCTACATGAATTAGCCCTCAATGTAACTGAACAACTTCATACAATATGCCAAAGCGAAAATACTTATTATTCGATTGCCTTGGATGAGTCCACTGATATTACTGACTCAGCGCAAGTGTCATTTTTTATTCGTGTTATAACTGCAGATTTTCAATGCTACGAGGAGTTACTGGCTTTGGGTACCCTTACGGGGAAGACACGTGGAATTGACGTCTTGTCTCTCTCCAAAGAAAAATGCCGTGAAGCGAAACTGAATTTATGTAATTTAGTAAGTGTATGCACAGATGGTGCACCTTCCATGAGAGGAAAATGTGCAGGATTTGTTGTGCTACTACAAAAAGTACTGCCAAATCCAGATAGCTTGATTTCCTTTCACTGTATTTTGCATGAACAGAATCTCTGTGCCAAATCTACTGTTTTAAGTGACACATTAAGTAAAGTTATACGTATTGTGAACTACATTAGAGCAAATGCATCAAGACATCACCAGTTTCGCAATATGCTTATGCTTGATGATGAAACATTCACTGTGGATCTTCCGTATCATTCTAAAGTGCGCTGGTTGTCACAAGGGCAAGTCTTTGAAAAACTTTTGTCTTTGCGAAAACAAATCACAAGATTTTTTGAGGAACTCAATGAACCATGTGAATTGTCAAAAAAGGATTTCTGCAGAAATGTTGCATTTTTGTATGACGTAATGTCAAAGCAAAATTACCTGAATATTTCTTTGCAAGGTAAAACTAAATCCATATTTGAAATGTGGCAAAAAATCCAGGCTTTTCGGAGGAAGTTGCGCTTTTTCAAAACTATCCTCACCCGATCGGAACTTTCAGCTGAACACTTCCCTGAACTGGCAAAGGTAATTGATGAAGAAGATACAAGCAAATCATTAAGGGAATGCGATGTGAAAGAATATACAGCTGTCCTAGACTCCCTCATTGAAGAATACGATGAAAGATTTGAAGATTTTGAGAAACTTGACTTCACACTGAAACTAGCTTTCGAACCACACCTGGTTGATGTCTCCAAAGCACCTGAAGATTTACAGATGGAGTTGATTGAGCTATTAGAAGATAATATCCTTGTCTCTATTTGATACTAAGAAGGATCCTGTTGAAATATGGAAAAGTGCCGTTGAATACCCACGTCTGCGCCAACATGCTCGTCGAATGTTGTCTTGTTTCGGCACAACCTACTGTTGTGAATCAACGTTTTCATATGTGACTCAAATCAAAACGCGCTTGAGATCTCAGATGACGAATATTCACCTGGAGGACGAACTAAAACTACGGTCAACGATGTTGGAACCAAATGTACGACTCCCGTCCCGCAATAAGCAGTCACAAAAAGTCATTAAATGGTTTATCACTTTTTCACTTAATATCATATTAACATCATTTCACTTAATATCATTTTTCACTTAATATCATATTAACATCATTTCACTTAATATAATTTTTCACTTAATATTAGTTCTATTGTCAATTATTCCCCCCAAAAATAAATGTGCACTTGCTGAAATTTTTTATTTATTATAAAAGCCCTCACGTATTATCAAGTTTGATTTAAAATTAGTAAATATGTAGATTGTAGACTAAAATATGACATTTTGTTGTACTGTATATGTTAAATTCTCAGCATGCGGCCTAATAGGGTCTTGGTTAAATGAAATGCGGCCTTCCAATGAAAAAAGGTTCCCCACCCCTGGTCTATAGCCTTGATGAGCAACAGGTGTTTTGTCACATAAAGGTGCCGGATGTCCGTGAGAACATCGTTATGCAAGAGTCGCGATCCTCATATTGAACTATTTCGTCATAACGTTGAACTCTCTCATCTGTACGTTAATTAACCACCAATTATCGAATTAGGGTCCCATTTCAAAGGTGGAGTCTGTTGAGAAACAAGAGTAAGAAATATTTTAGTTCAGAATTATAACTTGTGGGAGTGTGCTCATTTTTGTTATCGTTCACTGAATTTAATTGACAAACGAGTAAACAAAAATCTACTGCCAATTTCACTTTTTGGGGGGAGGGGGGTTGGAGGGGGGAGGTATAATACTGTTGCCTACCATAGTGCATTTTAATAAAATTAATTTAAAATGTCTTCTTATTACTGTGTCTTAAAACTTAGGACCCGATAGAATCTTCATTCTTTATATATATATATGTATATTATACATGCGCAAAATAACCGTTATCAATATTCGAACCCAGCTACTCTTCAGTAGAAGGAGAGTGGGTTGACTACTACTTCGACACTCGAAGGGAGGACACAACGTTTCGCGACCACAAATGTGTTTCGTGCTAACCCCTCTGCACTCGAGGTAATGGTAGCATTACACTAAAATCTCTGGTGCACCACTGGGATCCAATAAATAGAATATCACGCATGAACACGCATGCATCATATATATATATATATATATATATATATATATAATAAAACTGGAAAAATTGAAAATTGCTTCAGATGTTCAAATTTAACTTGTTTATTTAACAAGAACCAAAAAATATTCATCGATTGCGTAGAGAAAAACTAAATAATTGTTAAATATTTTAGTTATTATTATTGAGTATACAAAGCTTTTAAAATGCAATTAATAAAGCTCTTTATAAAAGTTGTCATTATCTGGTCAATTAAGGCTTCAATTATATGTACTGTAAATGGATTTGAAAACTTAAAAGTTTTAATTGTATTTCAATTTTGTGCGCGCGCGTACGTGCGTACATGCGCAAGCCACGCCTAAGCAACTCGGCATAAGTAAGGTTTCTGTGTGTGTGTGTGTGTGTGTGTGTGTAAAATTTTTGCCGATTCTGTGATGAATGTTGTAACCTTTCGTTCTGTTAATCATGTCCGTTTCAGCCCAACAACAAATGGAACGGTTTGATCGGAGAGGTCCAAAAACGTGACACGAACGGTGCGGAGATGATTCTCACGTCCTTCAAAATCAACAAGGATCGAGAGAGCACCGTCGATTTCACCATTCCGTTTCTCGAGTCCGGAATAGCCATTGTCGTGGTCAAGAGAACTGGAATAATATCCCCGACAGCTTTCCTCGGTAACCCTAAATTTAAACCATTTAAATAAACATTTAAAATAAGTTTTGTATATTAAATGGTGGATATTTTTTCTGCATGCTTACTAAAATTTTAACTACCAATTTTCTTATCTCTTTATAAATTTTGTTATAAAATAGCTGTACGCACTATAATTATGTGTATACGTCAGTAAGGGTGTATATATATATATATATATACTGTACATGTAGGTATAAATAAACATGCGTTTGGGTTTAAAAATTATATTATCAAAGTGTGGAAAGCATATTCACAACCGTAGGTTAGCATATACAATGAATAAATATGGCATTGAGTTAATTTTTTATTGCAATATATTATCAGTTGATCATATCATATTGACATCTAGGGGCCAAAGGGGAATGCCCGCGAAGAAAGTTTGTCCTATGGCCCCGGAGGACCACGCTCCGTCACTGTTAGTAATAACTAGGGCGACCCAAAGTTAATAAAGTTAATAAGGTTAAAAATTTGATATTAGGTTAATAAAGTTAATATTTTAGTTATGGGTTAATAAAGTTAATAATTTTAGTTTTAATAAAGTTAAAAATTTGCTATTGTAAGTTAAAATTTTCGTGATGGATTAATAAAATAAAATTAACGAAAATGTGGAGTGAAGCTGCGTAAGCAAATAAATGATTTCCGATTCTCTAACATGATGTTATAATATGCATTCTGAATTCTTATTTACATAGAGTCAAAGAAAGAAATCGTATCCTTCCAACGGAAAGAAATTTCGCCCAAACTATACACCAAATTACAAGCAGCACAAGCTACCTCGGCCTGAGGTAGAGCGCAGCTTCTCAATGCTGAAAAAAACTTTTGGCAAAAGACAAACTTCCTGTCGGAAAATATTGAAAAGTACATCATGCTTCATTATAATTCGGTCACTAAATAAGTTCGTTAATAAGTTAATAAACACATTAATGTGATGTGTTTTATTTTATTATTAAGTGTTAATATTTATCCACAAATAAGTTGCAAATAAAGAATGTTTTAGGTTAAATAAAGTTAATAAATGGTATTAATAATAGTTAATAATTTCAATTTTTTAGGTTAAAATTGGATCGCCCTAGTTAATAACCGCAGAAATTATTGCCTCAAAGGAAAGGAAAAGTTTCTTACCATTTCAGCTATAGTTACTCAAAAATATCCTGTCGTGAAACACCACGTTTCTCATCTTCCTCCCACTGAATAGTTGATTGAATCTAATATATGAATCCTTTATTGAAGCTACCATTTGCTTTATTTCTCGTTACTTTTTATAAACATAGTTCTTAAATTTTATGGTCTGCGAGTTCTTAAAGGACAGTTCTGGAGTACTTTAGAAGTGGCTTTTACATAAAGGAAACGGTTTATTAACCTAATTTCTCTTCGTCCAATTATGGCTATTTTAAACATAGTACCGCTGTGATCATTTTTGAAACATTTATGGATATGGTTTCTGAAGTTACAATTTTCAGCAAATCAGTTTGCCAGATGTTCGAACACTTGTATATGAATAATTAAAGAAGATACGCTTGTATTTTGATCATATTTTCTTGTGATCATACACCTTAATGGATGAATAAGTATAGGAATATTTCAGTTGAAATACTGGAACTTAATGTTGTTAACAGAATTAATGACGCTATAATGTTTTTGTTTTCTGTTTTGCTTATTTTAGGACCTCTATCTATCCATTTGGTCGACGGAACATAACATCAACACGCTAAAAACATTAACTTAACCTAACCTGTGCTAACCTAATCTATCCCGCAATAACTTGTCGATTTTGTCACGTCGATAAGATGGGGTTAGCTCGTATAATTGGATAATTGTTATTTATTGATTGTACAGTACAATTCAATTTACCTTTTACGCATCCTAACACCTTATATTAGTGATTTGATTCCATGTTATGTAACACACTCGTTCTCTCGTCTTTAAAGGGCATATATCCTGAACGCTATGTAGGAGAAACAATATTCTTTTTCATTTAAAATTGCAAATACTAGATTCTGTGATAGTTTTACTAAATGATTTTCCATTACTGTCGGCTTATTGACACAAAGGTAAATAATCTTTCTTCTCCTTTCAGAGCCCTTTGATACAGCCTCGTGGATGTTGGTGGCTTTTGTAGCAATTCAGGTCGCCGCATTCACAATATTTCTGTTTGAGTGGCTTAGTCCTGCAGGATACAACATGAGGGTACGTACTTGTAGAGGAGGATATATATATAATAATATATATATATATATATATATATATATATATATATATATATATATATATATATATATATATATATATATAAGGCTACATGCTTTCTAAAATCACTTGAGGGCGAAGTATTTGTAAGCGAAATATTGATAGGTAAAAAGATTTCTCCTTTTCTTTTGAGCAAATATATAGGGCTTCTTCAAACATTTTAAGAACGACTTTAGCTTTAAGAGCATTACAATATTTCACTAAAACACTGAATTCCATAAAAATCCTATACTTTCACTTACATAAATTATAAATGAAAATTTTTTTTATTTTATATCAAAAAAGTCCAAATTTGAAGACTGAAAATCAAAGAAATTGTTTCTGAAACTTGGAAGCAATGAAGTCTTGAGGTGTATAAGGCTTCCCTTTCATAAGCTACGGCAAAAGTTAAAATTAGTTTTTATTAGGTTGGTTATAACTGATTTATTGGTTGCTGAAGTTAAAATATTCAAAAGTGAATTCTATGAGCAGCGAAATTTGTTCACACTTTTACCCCCGTAATTATTGCTGTCGTGAAAACTTTATATATACAAATGTGAAAGTATACCGAAACTGAAACTATATTCATTCTGTATTTGACACTCTTTCTTCGAAAATTATTACTTTCAGTTAGAGCAGTGAGTAAATAATGTAGTGAATTTTATTCAGCAGAAGTTTGTTAGGAATGAAAGTTCCACGCACGAACAACTTTCTCCCTTTTCGCTTTGTTAGTCGGTTATAGCGGATTGGTTTTCCATCGGCCAATCATCGCGGACAAAGAAAACTTTTACAACTCTGAGAGTGACCAGTTGAAAAGCTACTCGTGTAAGTTGTAGCTCTCAAATGAGAGAGAGAGAGAGAGAGAGAGAGAGAGAGAGACAACGAAAAGAAGTACCTCAAAAGGCCTTGCGGCCCATACCGAGGAGGTACCAATGGCAACGGGTGCCAGGGAAAATTTTCTATACACTCAAATAGTGTGCAAGATTTGGTTTAACCTTTTCTTGAACTGATCCACAGAGGAACTGTTCACAACTTCTGAAGGTAACCTGTTCCACGTGTCACAGATCTTATACGTAAAGAGAGAGAGAGAGATTCAAATGCTTATTGTAATTTCTCTGGTATCACATTAATTTGTAAGGGTGTGTTTACCTGTCATTATGATATAAATATATATACAGTACATACGAGTATATATAACAGCCTATTAAAATAGCAAGTATTATCTCGTTTGCACTTGACGGTATCATTTGTTACTATTAAAGCCAAGCCCACAACTACGCCCACAATGCTAATTTATTAAACCTGATTGGTTATATATCAGTTGTTTTACTACATGTTAATTGGACATGCATTGTTTTTCCTCGGAAGTGAGGGAACATTTTTATTCTCACAATTTTCATTAAAAAAAAATTTCAATATTTTATGGGATACTAAACTCGGCAAAATTCGGATATCGGTTTTTCAAAAACGTTTGTTTCGCAGCAATGGGTCTGAAAGGGCTTGAAAGGATATACAAATTAGAGATTTTTATATTTATAATTTCTATTTTAACACGTATTTACAGACAAATCGCGAATCGTTACACTCCGAATCGTCGTCGCACATTCGCTTCTTTGCATTAACCCCCTCTATATATAAGCTCCGAATAATCGTACATCACCTCCGCATCATCTCATCATTGCACTCCCGTTTCCCTGCCTTTTTGAGATTTTGAATGCTCATTGCACGTTTGGAGTACGATAACGACTTGGCGTCCAGTGTAATGCCTGAGTCGCCATCTTCTCTGGGCCCCAGATCTACAGATCTACAGAAGCTAAGGCTAACAAAGACCCTAAGATTCACTCTAAGGTTAGCCCGAGAGAAAGGAAAGAGTAAGGGGTGAAGAGAAGAGAAGAGAAGAGAATAAGGGGTTAAGTAAGGAGCAACACCTATCATTCGTGGGTTAACATTCATTTAGAAAAAGAGAAAAAAGACTCACCATTATCATCCGCCGGCCACTGCCGACAAGTCAGAAAAATAGTCGGAGAGAATAGGAGAGGGGTGAAAGATGAAAAAAAGTAAAATAAGAACGCTTACAAACCATGCAAACACAGTCTTAACTCACAGTCATACCATGCAAACTACAAACATGCAAGAAAAGAGTGTTACAGACATGCAAAGTAAAAAAGTAGGTAAAGTTAAACAAAAAGTGGGTTAATCCTTTGTCAGCTGTTGAACGTGTAGTGCGTGGCTGTTCGCTGTGCATCATTAAACAATGCTTTTCATCCTTTTCTAGTTACTAATTTTGGCCTCAGTACTCGTTTGCATTGTTGGTATGGCCGATAATGTAATTCCTAACAAAGGTGGTCATAAGAAAAAGAAGGAAGTTGTGTACAGTATTTTATTTTATAGTAGACATCCGCATCATCGCACTTTTCGCTTCGTCGTACACCTCGACTGCCTCATTAGTGCGACGATTCGCGAGTTGTCTTACTCTGTTAGATATTACTACTTACAAAATGTTTTGACTATGTAGTTTTGCGATCACCAGATTTTTTACTGTCGAAAGCCACGCCCATTTCATACATGATACTAATCAGGATGAATCTTGTGTCCGGGTTAGGCATACGCTAGGTTAGTTGGTAGTATAAGATTGGTTAGTATTTTCCTATATCATGAAATTTCGACCAGTCAGGATCATAGGCGTGGCTTTTGATTTTTCCAAAGGAAAAAAATGCCTCAAACTACATATTTACCAAACTTAAAAAATTGTCACAACCGGATGTCACAAACTACATCACATCACTCGTATTCCTCTTTCACAAACTTTTTGTTGATGGAAGCTATATGAAACGAAGTGAACGTTGATTTTAATTATTCTTCTTCTTCCGCAGCTTATTATCCCATCTTTACATGGGGTCGCTGTTTTTGGTTCGTCTTCTCCACTCTCCTCTGTCGTATACCACGTCCTCCTCCAAGTCCTTCTCCCTGATGTCCGCCACCACACAGTCCCTCCATCTCGTCTTCGGTCTTCCTCTTCTTCTCCGTCCCGGCAACTCCATCTCCAGCACTCTGCGCCCCACATACTCCTCCTCTCTTCTCCTGACGTGTCCATACCACCTCAGCCTGGCCTCCTGCACCTTCTTAGATGCTTCCGCCACCTTCACTGTTCCTCTTATATGCTCATTTCTGACCCTATCCCTCCTCGTCACTCCACACATCCATCTCAACATCTTCATTTCAAATGCAAAAAACTTCACTTTTTCCTACGTGAAGGTCAAAATATGAAAATAAAAACCCACTCTAATAGACAGAGTTTATTTCCACGACAGTTTCGACGCCCACTGGCATCCTCCTCGGGTGGATACAGAAACACGAATGAACCAAAACAAGAGGGAAAAACAGTCCAGGGACCGACCGTTAAGAAATTCGCACCTAGGTTAGATCCCATTCTCCCGACACCGGAAGGGCATTTTCATTAAGTACATTCGCGCAAAGATTCTGTTCCTCTGGTAGTGTTGGGTGTTCCGTATTGACTTTTTAGTGCTGATTTAAAAAAATAAGTGAAAGTTTTCCATCACTCAGTGATATACAGGGTGTCCCAGAATTAACTATCTATTTCAATGAAATCGGACAAATTTAATAAAAACTGACATAATTTTGTGTTTATTACTAAATTATGATACAAAAACAGAGAGATTTATAAATCATAAGTCAAAACTTTATTGAGAAGTTTCAACATGTGCACCGTCTGTATCTCTGCAAATTTCAAATCTATCCTCAGCGCTGCGAAACACATTTTGAAGCATTTCAGGTGTTATCTCCCGCACTGCCAACTGGATGCGTTCTTTAAGTTCAGCTAAACTATTGATCTTTTGGCGATAAACCTTTGTTTTTATGAAACCCCATGCAAAGAAATCCAGGGGTGTCAAATCCGGAGAACGCGGAGGCCAAGGTCGAGGTCCTCCACGTCCAATCACCGATTCGGAAGGCGTCTGTTGAGGTATTCTCGAACAATTAGAGCATAATGACATGGTGCTCGATCTTGTTTAAACACAACATTATCAAGAATGCCATCATCAAGAAGCTGTGGTTCGAGAAACTGCTGAAGCATATCAAGGTAGACGGTACCTGTTACAGTTGCTCCCGCAAAGAAGAATGGGCCATAAATTTTGGATTTGGTCATTCCAAGCCACACGTTAACTTTTGGAGAGTCTCTGCCATTCTATGACTTCAGACGGTCTTTCATTGGACCAGATACGACAGTTGTGTCGATTGACTTTACCACACGTGTGGAAAGTCGCCTCATCACTGAATAAGATGTTATCCAATAAACTTTCATTTTCGATTTGATCCACAATTTCTGCACACCTTGCTGCTCGATTTGGATAATCCTCTTCATTTAGGGCATGCAGTACTTGAATGTGATAAGCCTTTTTCATCAGTGTCGAACGCAAGATTCTATGAACTGTTGTCTTGGATATGTTGAGTCTTCGACCGGCCTCCCTAACCGAAGTTGTTGGTTCATCCTCAAACAATTGTCGTACCTGTTCGGTACTGTTACGTGCTGTCCTTGGGCGTCCTCTTCCCACCTCGTCGTGTACGGATCCAGTTCTTTTAAATTTGTTCACAAGTTCACGAATCGCTTTGTCTGTAGGACCGGTTATGTGGAATCTTCTTGTAAATTTTTCTCTGATTTCATTACATTGCATTCCTTTGATACTTTGATACGGGATGTTACAACAAAGATGCGTTCTTGTGTATTCATTATTAATAGGGTTCTGAAAGAGAATGAAAATAAAACTGAAAAACTATGAAAAAATTCTGAAAATAAAATTATGAAAAAAATTTAGAAATTTATACATTTTTAACACACATTAAACATGATAAACATAAATAAAAGTGTTTTTAAAAAATTTGTCCGATTTCATTGAAATAGATAGTTAATTCTGGGACACCCTGTATATATATATATATATATATATATATATA
This sequence comes from Bathynomus jamesi, assembly GCA_023014485.1. Classification (NCBI taxonomy): domain Eukaryota; kingdom Metazoa; phylum Arthropoda; class Malacostraca; order Isopoda; family Cirolanidae; genus Bathynomus; species Bathynomus jamesi. Next base: position 297,169 of record JAJOZX010005600.1, read on the forward strand.
CACAGGGTGGCGCAAAAGTCAGGAACCATAGGCACATTTTATTAAATTATAATAAATGTTCGAATTGGTGGCCTTCCACTTTGAGACACTTTCTGACGCGTTGAATGCATGATGTTTGAACATTCCTTAACAAATTGGTACTGATTTTGGCACACACAGATGTGATTTTATCCTTTAGAGAACGTGTGGTTCTGGGTCGAGCAGCGTAGACTACCGATTTGAGATGGCCCCACAAGAAAAAGTCAAGAGGCGTGAGGTCTGGAGACCTAGGTGGCCATTCGACGGGCCCTCGCCGTCCGATCCACTTGCTTGGAAATGTTTCGTCTAAAGAGCTCCGGACGATGGTTGCGAAATGTGGTGGTGCACCATCCTGTTGAAACCACATCTCCACCCATTCTGCTAATGGAATGTCGTCCAGTATGGGCATTAGTAATGTTTGCAGCATATGCAGATATGTTTCACCCGTTACAGTGCCGTCGAAAAAGTACGAACCAATTAACCGATCCCCCAGAGCGCAGCCCACACCATAATTCGTAGATCGAATTGCACACGTCCTTCCTCCATCCAGTGAGGGTTCTCATTGGCCCAATAGCGTGCTTTATGCCTATTGACACGACCGCTGAGGTGAAATATCGCTTCGTCGCTGAACATGATCCTTCGTTGAAGCTGTCGATGTTGTAGAAACCACTGGCAGGACTCTACACGACGGTCTTTGTCGTCACCGTGCAGTTCCTGAACGAGTTGGACTTTGTAGGGGTGGAAACGATTTGTTGTAAGAATTCGTTAAATGGATCTTCTGGAGACACCCGTTTTCTGGGATAACTTTCTTAAGACTTACGTGGGCTGTTTTCGAGGTGATTGAGTACCATTAATGATGTTGCTGCATCGGTTGAACTTTTTGGCCGGCCACTACGCGGCCGATCATGAACACTTCCCGTTTCTTTGAAGCTAGTGAACAGTTTTCCAACTGATGCCTGAATAACTGGCGGCCTCTCAGGGTGTTTGTCATTAAAAGCAGTAGCAACTGATCGGTGTGTGTTACTACGCCTTGCACACATTAAAACAATCTCGACCCGTTCATCTGTCAATTTATGTACCATAGGTTCAACAACAAATCTGAAAAGAACAAAACGCATATTAAAACACAAATTATTAAAATGTGGCTATGGTTCGTGACTTTTGCGCCACCCTGTATATATATTCCGCACGACCACTCCTGTTCCGTTGTTTCTAGTTGTACCCCCCTCATTTGCTGGCAAAGCGCTGGTCTCCCCATCAAGTGCAATTCATCTAACTACTATGTTAGTCATTTTCAGTGCCGCAGTACCATCTTCGGCCCCAGTACCTCCCGAAAAGTGTAGTTCCAATGCTGCCAATTATACCTACATATTCCTGTTTTTGAAACAAAATTCAAATTCAGTTTGTTCAAAAACTGTGGATGATGGAAAAATTTCGCATCTATATTGTATTCTGCGTGCAAAAATCTACCAAAATCACACTATTTTACTCGAGGAACAGGAAAAAAGTTATAATTTTGTTGTCCAGTGTAATTTTTAATAATTTTAGTCATGTTTTTAAGGGATTTCACACGAAATGTAAATGCATTTAAAATTGAGATATCTTCATTGCAGAATACGAGTAATGATAGTATTTTAATATTTACTTGTAAAATAATTATTATTTACGTAATTGGACTCCAAGGATGGCATACCGTTATAAATATATATTACGGAAATGAAGGTATATATATATTAGGGTGGCTCTTATCCATATGGTGAAATTTCAGAACAGAGCAATGTTACGTCTGACCCCGCCAAATGGTTCCTTTTTTTGAAAAAGTATCCTATGTGAAATTTGAACAGATGTTAATATTTAGAGGTGGCTCAAAGCCGTCAAAATTTGTACATTCTAGCACCCCTCCAGACATAGGCCAAGTGTGTTGGCCGTTTAAGCTATTTGTCTAACTCTAGGAAATTAAGTATAATGTATTTGTTCCATGACTCCTTTTATTGCATTATTATAAAGAAAGATCATTGTACAAAAATGTAATTACATAATTTCAAAACAGTGTAGAAGGGACACTTGGTTATAACAGAATCGCACATCACGACTTCATCAGCAGCATTGATTTCTTCTCGTCAGGAAAGTTTGTCCGGCTCTGCTCGATAACTTGGAGGGCATATTGCAGCTGCTCTTCATTTCGAAATCGCCCTGACCACGTCGCGTCTTGTATCAGGCAACGCCTCGCTCTGCATCGTCGTTAGTCGTTGCTGAAGAGCGGACGATTGCCTGGGCAGCCCTGAAGTCATCCCTGTCATTCCATGTACCAGGGTCTTCGTTCAGGAATGTATCCGGCATGCCTAGCGTCGCGAACAGTTTTCTGCTTTCTTTTGACACAAAACTGGCGAGCATTTTTTGTTCCACCGTCGCCAGATCCACGAACGCCCGTTTTAGTGGGTCGTCCTCTCCTTCCTTCTCTGAAATTTTCAGAATGGCCTGCTTTGTGGTTGAATCCACCTCAAATCCTCCGACAGGTACCATAGGTGGCCGGTCAACTTGCGTGATGTAGCTGCACTGATGTTTCGTTGAGGGTATGTGTGAAGCTGCTGAAGAAGTTGGAGATCGTTTTAGCTGCGGTGGAAGCAAAAGGTGCCAGAAACCAGGCCTTGAGGTAAACCTTTGCAAGAAAGATGTTAAAATTTCTCAGTCCCTTAGCTTCCCTCGCTGTCAGATGAAACTAAGACCGGAACATCAAACTTTGAGGCTGTAAATGGCTTTTGCCATCCAGCGAGCAAGATGCACAGGCCCAGGAGCTCGAAACGTCTTCCACGTGAAGGTGTGCTTCCGAGGAAGATCAGCAGAAGGTTGAGTAGCTCGCGATTGTCATCTCGGGGTTGGTGTTCCAACAGCTGCTGCTCAGTGAACGCAATGACCTCGTTCCGGACATTGGCGAGCTCTAATGCAGCGAAGTCGTCCGAGAAGGCGTCCTCGTACCTTTCTTGGTCAATGGATGGCCATTGTGCTTGGAACCGCTTGAACAAGAGGATTTCCGGTGCACTGTTGGGGCCCAAGCAAGCTTGAAAGGCGGCGGAAACAGGTCATCGAGGTCACAAATAGGGGGCAAAGTTTGAAGCCCTTGAGCCACCCCTAAATAATAGTCAATCTGGCTCATATTTGACTCATCTTAGTTTTTACCAAAATGGAACCACCTGAGAAGGTCAGAGGTAGAACTTTCCAAAATGTCAAAATAAGGGCCACCCTAATAATATATATATATATATATATATATATATATACATATATATATATATATATATATAATACATATATATATATATATATATATATATATATATATATATACATATTTTTTTTTTTTCCACAAGGTATAGGCATAAGTTTAGAAATTAAAGTGCCACTGAGTACTCAACCTTAAATATTCTTATTTTCAAATGTAAAAAAAAAGCCTAAAAGTAGGCTGTCCTTTCTACATTGTCTTCCAATTTGTCATTTTAATTCTCAAAAAAATAATTAGAGTAAAAATTATTAAAATCACAAACGTTTGTACATTAGAAATTGATGCATAATAGGTATATGGAAATTTTACACTTTTATTAGTAGTTGTAGATATATAAATTTTCAGGAAGTATAGGTATGGAAATGAACTTTCAATATCATGCCATTTATTATACTGCATGTTAAAAAAAATGCATGATAAAAAATTCTTAAAGGAGACGTGTAATACTGTTGAGCTCAGTAAAGTCAAAGGATTGTATGAGGGGCGTAAACTGTGATTTTATATATATATATATATATATATATATATATATATATATATATATATATATACACAAACTCAGAATGGTCCCTGAGAAATTTATATGTTAAACACAGACCGTGCATGGAACAAGGAACTCTTCTGGGAAAATCCACTATAGTCCGAATAAGTAATGGTAAATGACAAAATACCATAGTTTTTCTTTTTCATGATGCTAGCCCGACGTGGGCAACGGGTCTCTCGCAGAGAGATCCCATAAATATATCCCTCACCAGCTATCTGCAAAGCAGACAGGATCCAGCTTTGGGACATGGACCTAGGGTCCCAAAGCTGGATCCTGTCTGCTTTGCAGATAGCTGGTGAGGGAAGCTATATGTATGGGATCTCTTGCGAGAGACCGTGCCCACGTCGGGCTAGCATCATGAAAAAGAAAAACTATGGTATTTGTCATTTACCATTACTTATTCGGACTATAGTGGATTTTCCCAGAAGAGTTCCTTGTTCCATGCACGGTCTGTGTTTAACATATATATATATATATATATATACAGGGTGGGCCGTAAGTTTCCATACATAGGAAAAATAAACTTTTTTATGACAACCATTTTATTTATATAATATGCTCTACATGGTTGCCATTGTTTTGAAAACACATTTCAATACGTGTTCCCCACTGTGATGAACACGCATTAGCACAGTTGACGTTATGCTTGTAATGGCGTTGGTGATACGTTCCTTTAGATGATTTATGTCTCGTATCTTTTCCTGACACCATGGCCTTCAAGTGCCCCAAAGATAGAAATCAAGGGGGGTGAGATCTGGGGATCTGGGAGGCCACTCCACAGGACCACGCCGACCAATCCAAGCATCCGGAAACTGCTGCTGATCCAAATACCGACGCACGTGAAGACCATAATGAGGTGGAGCTCCATCTTGCTGGAAGTAAACTGGGAAGTACCTTCCTCGTTTAGCAGGGATGGGAAAATCTCTTCTTGCAACATGTTAAGATACCTTTCGGCATTAAGATTTCCACTGACAAAAATTGGTCCAATAATTCTGTCACCCCATATCCCGGCCCACACCATCACTTTACCGGCACCTTGCATCTTCGTCGGACTCAGCCAGTTAGGGTTAGCATTACTCCAATAACGTATGTTTGCCGATTAACCTCTCCATTGACGTAAAAATTTGCTTCATCAGTAAACAAGATCTTACGTCAAACGTATATTCTTAGGGTATCTGAAACATAAAAACAAACGTTCAATTTTTCCTATGTATGGAAACTTACGGCCCACCCTGTATTATATATATATATATATATATATATATATATATATCGGCTATGACTGGTGGCGCGGAAAAACGCAGTTTAATAATAAACAGGAACACCAGAGAAAATACAAACATCCTTCAAGGTTAAAAGTACCAACGTTTCGGAATGCACTAATTCCATCTTCAGGGCTAAAACAATAAAATTCCAAATCACATACAAAATACAAATTGCTTAATAACAATTTAAAATAAACTTAAAAAATTATAAAAAGTAGCTAAGAAATGTAAAACATTAAAACTAAAAGGTAAATAAATGTGAAGTTAAAATTATAAAAAGTAAAAGCATTAAAACTGAAATGTAAATAAAATAAACTAGTACCTTAACCAAAAACATAGCAGACCTATCGATGATTCGTCAGAATTTAGGTCTGGTTTAGTTATAAATAAACAAAGACTCCATAATTTTAAGCTTAAGGTCAGAGCTTCCGGCAGCAAGTACGGTGAAATTAGACTGTGAAATTGGGTGGTTATTGTTGTGCGAGTGATAGTATGAGAGAATTAGGTGGTTTGCCAAGGGGTAAATTGTACGGACCGATTTACCGAGATGTTCGTAAATACGAGATTTAAATGTCTTTTAGTTTACCTATATATGACCCCATACAGTGGTCACACTTGTATTGATAAACTATAGATGACTTAAGAAGTGTAGGAATAACATCCTTGTATTTAAATAAATGGTAAATCGATTTAGACGGGGTGAATATAATTTTTATACACAGTTGTGGGTAGAATTCCTGAGCAATTTTAAAAGTTTGTTTCTAATGTTAAAACTTGAGGTTCCCATATAGGGCAAAGTGAAATACAGGATATCTTTGGGGACTGTAATTAAGTCTCTAGTTGTAGGGCTTATAGTCTATTTAAGGTTCTGCCTATTGTAGTCTCCACCAGTCTAGAAGGAAAATTATTCTTGGCAAGGAGTTTTCGGATGAAATCTAGTTCATCGTGTAGTTTGAAGTAATCTGAACAGATATGAAAGCTCTACTTGGTCAGAGTCGAGATTAAATTTCGTTGAAACCTAAAGGGATAAAGGAAGAAAAGTTCGTAGTAAGATTGGTGAATGTCGGCTTTCGGTAAACGGAAGTTCAAAAGAGGAATTAGTTTTATTATCTTAATGTCCAAAAGGACAGAGAGCTATTAGATTCAACCTCTGAAGTAAATTGAATGTTAGGGTGCTTAGAATTAAGGTAATTACGAAACAAAGGGATATGGTCTGGTGATTTAAACAGGAGAAAAGTGTCATCAATATATCTTCTATAAAAAACCGGTTTAAAGTTGGAAGGACACTCATTCAACCATTTGACTTCATGATGACACAGAAACGCGTTAGCTAAGGTGGGACCAAGAGGCAGACCCATTTGAACACCTTCAGTCTGTTTAAAATATTCACCGTTGAATATAAATATAAGGTCTTCCACGGAAAATTTTAGTAGTTCTTTCATTTGCCTAATTCTCTCATACCTAATTCTCTCATACCTAATTCTCTCATACGTAATCACTCGCACAACAATAACCACCCAATTTCACAGTCTAATTTCACCGTACTTGCTGCCGGAAACTCTGACCTTAAGCTTAAAATTATGGAGTCTCTGTTTATTTATAAACTAAAACCAGACCTAAATTCTGACGAAATCATCGATAGATCTGCTATGTTTTGGTTAAGGTACTAGTTTATTTTATTTACATTTCAGTTTTAATGCTTTTACTTTTTTATAATTTAACTTTTAACTTCACATTTATTTACCTTTTAGTTTTAATGTTTTACATTTTCTTAGCTACTTTTATAATTTTTTAAGTTATTAAAATTGTTATTAAGCAATTTGTATTTGTGTGATTTGGAATTTTATTGTTTTAGCCCTGAAGATGGAATTAGTGCATTCCGAAACGTTGGTACTATTAAACCTTGAAGGATGTTTGTATTTTCTCTGGTGTTCCTGTTTTATTATTATTATTATATATATAATATATATATCTATATATATATATATATATATATACACGGTGAACCAAAAGTAGGTGGACAGTAGGTTGAATACGGTTTGTGTATATTATATTATAACTATATGGTGTTCATTATAACTATGGTGTTTGTGTTATATTATATTAAATATTATAACTAAATTTATTTAAATTTTATTTGTATTATAGTATACAAAAAAATTAAAATATGTATTCTCAAATAAACGTTATCATTTACTGTCCACCTACATTTGGTTCACCCTATATATATATACATATACAGGGTGGGCCGAAAGTCTGGATCCATAGGAAAATATTTATTTTAATACATAAATTACAACAAATGGTAAATACTTAAAATGAATATCAACTTTAACTCGTAAATGCGTATCCGTGATACTGTACAGTGGTTCGTACTCCAGTATAAAACAACAAATTATAACAATGCTCAAATTGGCGGCCTCTGACATCGAGACACTTAGGGATGGAATTTATGATTTTTAATAATTCTTCGAATGACGTTCTCGAGATGCGTGTTTCATTTGATAATCTTCTTGTTGACTTTACTGGACTATTCGTTAAAGTTTCACATACCATTGCAGAGGTATTTTCATCAGTTGCAATTTTTGGACGACCAGAACGCCGTCGATCATGTACACTTCCTGTTTTCTTTGAAACGTTTAAACAACTTGCCAACAGTCGCATGTGTTACTGGATGCTTATCAGGATGATTTCTTTGAATTCGGTAGCAACTTCTCTGTGTGTA
>JAJOZX010005600.1:307500-309553 GCA_023014485.1 Bathynomus jamesi
GGTTCGTTTAGCCTTATTAAGACAAGATTCCATGAACGCAGATGGGTAACACAACTCACTTCCAATACCGTTGATATTTTCCAATTCGGCATCGATGTATTCAGGACTGGCGATCCTAAGAGCGCGGAGAAACATTGAGGAAAATATGGCCTTTTTAATAGGGGTGTCATGTCCAGAGTAAAAGTGTACGTAGGACAAATTGTTTGTTTTTTTCCGATATATACTAAACTTAAAACCCGGGCTATCCCTATGAACACGCACATCCAAAAACGGGATTGAGTTGTCTTGTTCCACTTCTAAAGTAAATTTAATGGAGGGGACTTGGTCATTTAACTGAAGGAGGAAGTCATCCAGGTCACGATTCATGGGCCAGATACACAAAATATCGTCGACGTACCGCAACCAAGGGATGCCAACCCCCAGGATTCTCGGAATGTAAGTAATTTCAAAAAACTCCATATAAATATTGGAGAGAAGGGGCGACAAAGGGTTGCCCATGGCCATCCCAAAAACTTGTTGATAATGCTCGCCATTGAAAGTGAATTTACAATCCTTGATACAAAGCTTAATAAGCTCCAAAACAGTGTGTGCAGGTAATGGTAAATCATAATTATGTAATTCTCTGGCGAGAAAGTCAAGCATATCATCAATCGGAACTTTTGTGAACAATGAACAAACGTCGAAACTGATCAATCTATCGTTGGTATTAATGCGAACATTATTCAATTTTTCAGTGAGATCCATGGAATTTTTTACGTGTGAATCAGAGACAGTTCCAAGAATGGGGGACAAAACATTAACAAGCCATTTGGAGAGTTTATAGGTAATAGAGCCCACCGAGCTAATAATAGGGCGCATAGGGTTACCCGGTTTGTGGGTTTTAATAAGACCATAAAGATAAGGCAAAGCAGGTGAAGTGGACAAAAAAAGGGGAATTAAATCCTTATGATCTTTGAGAATGCGTTTCAAGCCACTATTGAAAGATTTGATGACATCATCCTGTGGGTTCTTCCTAAGTTTCACGTATGTGGCGGGGTCCTGAAGCAGCTCATTCATCTTTCCAATGTAATCCACTTTGTCCATAATGACTAAGGTGTTAGCCTTGTCTGCTTTAGTAATATGGAGCTCACTATCTTTTTTTAATTGTGAAAGGCTATTGCGGAAACGTTTAGGAAAGTTATCTTCGTAAGAAATATTCGCAGCACCATAGACCAGGCCTTTAACTATGTTAACTAAAAACTGAGGAAGGTTACACTGTTTTTCAAAACGAGCAAGACTATGACAAATTTGTAAAGCAGTAGGTTTTTTAACAATATAAAAGGACATACCAAATCCAAGGGCACTTTTTGCATCGTCACTAATGTTTTTCGAAGAAAGGTTCAAAACACACTTTGAGCTTGCTTTTTTACTCCACTGACTATTTCGAATGAGACTTTTAATTTTGCGATCCAAAATGTTTCGAAGTGAAGAAGTTCTCCGACGCAACTCGTTGTAAATTTCATCAAACAAAGGTTGGATCCACGGTTGGGGAATAACAGTCAAAACATTACGTTTGGCAATGCCTAAATTTTTGAAGGTGGACCACTCATTTTGTCTGGTGACTTCAATATGTTTCTTTAAAATTACTCTGCTAAAGTTGTTGAACGGATGGTCGTCCATTTCTCTGAGGCGAATCGGAAGGAGGGACTTGGGAAGGACCTGCTCCTCCAGACAATTAGTAAGAAACTTCCGTCGGATCCGAATTGCATGCCCCTTCATTAATGTAGAAGCAAACACCGACACAAACGGGGACAATAGAGGGAACAGCAAGGCGAAGGAACGCGTGGTGTTCATTATATGAAAAATTATTTCACGAAAGTGACACGTGAAAAGTATTTATGATGAATAAAACCACGAAGGAAAAAGAAACACAAAGGGTGCTCAAGCGCTTTCGTATAATGACATCCTCAGGAACGAACCTTCTATCGTTGTGAATAATAACACTCGCACCTTGTCAAAGAATATTTTAGTACTTCCATTTTTCCCGGGCTTCTTAGGCATTGCTAATGTACTT